>CM064495.1:52419480-52686283 GCA_032716605.1 Paralithodes platypus
GTTTTTTTTAGGTTTGATGGAGGTTTAGAGAGCAAACTAAACCCCCTCCTTAAACCATTGAGCCGAACCAGTAAATTATGCTGCACAATACCGTCTGAGCTCCCTTAATTATGCTGCACAATACCGTCTGAGCTCCCTTAATTATGCTGCACAATACCGTCTGAGCTCCCTTAATAATGCTGCACAATACCGTCTGAGCTCCCTTAATTATGCTGCACAATACCGTCTGAGCTCCCTTAATAATGCTGCACAATACCGTCTGAGCTCCCTTAATTTTATACCCTTTGTTGTTTCTTGGGTGCGGCGGACAGAGATGGATGCCCCGTGACTCCCGGTGCCTCGTTGACCCGAAACGCTACACCTTAACCCCTTCCCTGCGGCACCACCCTCAACCGGCCGGGGGGTGGCCATGGCGGGCAGACTCAAGGTGTAGGACACTAATCTGGCATCGTCCACCAACTGTTGGAGTAATTGACACATTTATAGCTTATATCATTATTATGCTTTTTTTCCACCAACCAACTTCACCTCTAAACTCACTTAATCAAATCAACAAATACACGTGGTACTCCAGGGACTCGAACCTAGGATACTCCACGTCGAAATTCCGCGCACTTATGCATAACGAAAGCTAATTTTGTACTTTTTCCGATAGAAAATTGGAAGCCGAATTTCTCCTACAATGCTGGCTCGCTACCCCTCGCCAGGTAGAAATCGACACCTATATGGGGATAAACATCTTAAACCAGTAGACTGAATAGGGCCGAATGGATACAAGCCAGAGAAAGAGATAGCATACATACTTTACTTTCTTCATTTTGCTTCACTTACTCCTTCCTATGGACTGATGATGGACATTTGTTACTTTGAGGGACTAAAACTTTACACCCATTTATTATTATTGTGTCCCTTTATTCTGGTATAAGATATAAGAGTGCTTTTTTATCCAGCACTCAATCAGTATGTTCGGTATGTACAATAACACTGGTTTACATAAAACTAAAACCACTCTACAAGAACAATAACATTCAACAAGCTGATCAAGAAGCGGACAAAGAACAGAACCAAAAGTAAACCCAGAGTAATCAACAAGTAATCAACAAGTAATCAACAAGTAAACCTAGAGTAATCAACAAGTAATCAACAAGTAATCAACAAGTAAACCCAGAGTAATCAACAAGTAATCAACAAGTAATCAACAAGTAAACCCAGAGTAATCAACAAGTAATCAACAAGTAAACCCAGAGTAATCAACAAGTAATCAACAAGTAAACCCAGAGTAATCAACAGTAATCAACAAGTAAACCCAGAGTAATCAACAAGTAATCACAAGTAAACCCAGAGTAATCAACAAGTAATCAACAAGTAACCCAGAGTAATCAACAAGTAAACCCAGAGTAATCAACAAGTAATCAACAAGTAATCAACAAGTAAAACCCAGAGTAATCACAAGTAATCAACAAGTAAACCCAGAGTAATCAACAAGTAAACCCAGAGTAATCAACAAGTAATCAACAAGTAATCAACAAGTAAACCCAGAGTAATCAACAAGTAATCAACAAGTAATCAACAAGTAAACCCAGAGTAATCAACAACTAATCACCAAGTAATCAACAAGTAAACCCATAGTAATCAACACGTAAACCAGAGTAATCAACAAGTAATCAACAAGTAAACCCAGAGTAATCAACAAGTAATCAACAAGTAATCACAAGTAAACCCAGAGTAATCAACAAGTAATCAACAAGTAAACCCAGAGTAATCAACAATTAATCAACAAGTAATCAACAAGTAAACCCAGAGTAATCAACAAATAATCAACAAGTAATCAACAAGTAAACCCAGAGTAATCAACAAGTAATCAACAAGTAAACCCAGAGTAATCAAACAAGTAATCAACAAGTAAACCCAGAGTAATCAACAAGTAAACCCAGAGTAATCAACAAGTAATCAACAAGTAATCAACAAGTAAACCCAGAGTAATCAACAAGTAATCAACAAGTAAACCCAGAGTAATCAACAAGTAATCAACAAGTAAACCCAGAGTAATCAACAAGTAATCAACAAGTAATCAACAAGTAAACCCAGAGTAATCAACAAGTAATCAACAAGTAATCAACAAGTAAACCCAGAGTAATCAACAAGTAAACCCAGAGTAATCAACAAGTAATCAACAAGTAAACCCAGAGTAATCAACAAGTAATCAACAAGTAATCATCAAGTAAACCCAGAGTAATCAACAAGTAATCAACAAGTAAACCCAGAGTAATCAACAAGTAATCAACAAGTAATCACAAGTAATCAACAAGTAAACCCAGAGTATCAACAAGTAATCAACAAGTAATCAACAAGTAATCAACAAGTAAACCCAGAGTAATCAACAAGTAATCAACAAGTAATCAACAAGTAAACCCAGAGTAATCAACAAGTAATCAACAAGTAATCAACAAGTAAACCCAGAGTAATCAACAAGTAATCAACAAGTAATCAACAAGTAAACCCAGAGTAATCAACAAGTAAACCCAGAGTAATCAACAAGTAATCAACAAGTAAACCCAGAGTAATCAACAAGTAATCAACAAGTAATCTATTTGTATTAATTTCACTCCAACAACAAACACCCCCAATGAAATGAATGAAAGCAAGTGATCCACCGGGATTCGAACCTGGGTTACCACACACTGATTTTTAAATGCTCTAATCATTACACCATCAAGACAATTAATGCTTTAAGCACAAGCCTACGACTTATTATCCATTCTCTAATACTGGATATTAACCATAGAATGTGATATAACTTGCAGTGTTATTTTGCCTTTAAATCACCACCAGGTTCATGAATCCCGAGGACCGTGACCAGTTCGGGATCGTGGTGTGTTACGTGGCCCGGGTTAAGCTGACCATGGGGACGCTAGGGGGAGAGCTGGTGGTTGAGGTACCCTTCACCCTCATGAACCCTCCACCAGACCACTCTAAGGTAACATCTTCTTACATTACTTCTCTACCACTAGGCCTATACTCGGTTTCGTTTCAGCTGACGGTAAGTTGAATCCCTTAAGGGGAGATATCCACTTGAGGGATTTTTTTTCTGGGCCCCTTTCTCCCTCATGTTTAACCCCATTGCTTTTGAGATTTTAAGACCTTCGACCTAGTAGTTTGGATATTTTAAGACATTTTGCCCCATTTCTGTCAATTTTAAGACCTTACGTGCCGTTAAGGTGTCGATTTTTTCCTGGCGAGCGATAGCGAGCCTGTAATTTAAGAGCAACCGGCCTCCGCCTGGAAATTTTTTACCGAAAAATTTACAAATTTATCTTGAAAGGGGGTCTAGCGGGTGTAATTTTAAGCTTGATGAAAAAGTAGGGAACAAACTAAGTACCTCCCCTTAACAGCTAATTCCTCGAAACTTAATGGAAAAATATGAAACTACCATGTTGAAACATAATGAGACCAAGTGTATATGTTTAGCACCAAATATGAAACTACCATGTTGAAACATAATGAGACCAAGTGTATATGTTTAGCACCAAATATGAAACTACTATGTTGAAACATAATGAGACCAAGTTTATATGTTTAGCACCAAATATCACTACACAATCTTCATAATAACCGAGACATTTTGATGGGAACTATGCAACTTACCGTACGCCAGTTGAAAAGAAACAGACTATAAAGCGGAGTCACACGAACGCCTTTTCTGTCAATTTTCCATGAGCTAGTTTTTTCTTGTATTATTTCAGGATTTGTTTGCACAGGTATCGGCTACTAGACTGAAGGTCGTTTATGTTAGGCAACTGAAATTTGATAATTGTAATTTTTAAAGCTTCCAGACCATAATTGCCCGTAAAAATTGCTCGAAAAAGGGCTCGTGTGACTCCAGCTTTACACTTAACCCTCAGTTTGTTGTTGTAGTGGTTAGCGTCTTGAGTCCCACTTTGGTGGTCCAAACTATAGGTTTGAGTCCCAAAGGAACTAATATTTAGTACTGGCTCCGGAATCAATAACGTACTGTCAATAATCATATTTGGAACACGTTGCTTATGACACGTGAGGAACAAGAAGCACATGGAACAGAAGCTTAATAATTTGTTTTTTTGATTAGTTTAATTTTTCATAGCGGTGTCCGATTCAAAAATACGTTCCTTAGGTATTTTAACACTTACGCTGCGGGCATATTTCCACCATATTAGGGCTCATTCAGGCACTCCTGATTGATTAGGCAATTGTCTGAATTAAATTAAATATATTCAGCCGAAAACTAGACAAAAATAGCTTCAAAATGATGCCAGAACGAGCTTCGTAGCTCGCGGGGTTCACCCGCAGTGCTACCATAGACATTCGCTAAAATTATAAATTTTCGATAATTTCTCGCTACATTTGCCTTTGGCAGCACTATATCTTGCGAGACTCTGACTCAGAGCTCTCAGTGCCACAGCTGCTTGGCTGAGAGAAGAATGTGTGGCCTGTCGCACTCCCGCTCCCTTGCACTCGATTTTACAGGCTTTAAGAGGCTTTAAAAGCCTGTAGATTGCTGTAAATTGCCATGACGTTCGGGAACGTCTCCCGCAGGGAAAGGGTTAACAGTGTCGCCTATGAAGTTGGTAGATTTATGTACTTTCAAAATATCTTCAAGAATAATACTGACATATATCCCTAATGATGCTTTGAAAGTACAGAGGAAAGCATGGAGTTCCTGTCTTTCATATTCCTTTGAACTAGTACATTATAATCTAATACTGTACTCCACACAAACAACTGATCATTCCGTTTCAGGAACCCGCTGCGGCTGAGAGTGAACCCGAGCCCACCGACAAGTCCGCAAGCCTGGTGATCGAGGAGTGTCGCAGAATGTCCCAGTCAGACCTCCTCATGGACACCCAGAAATCCATCGACTCCGTAGACAAAGGACCCATCGACTCCCAGCAGCCTGAAAAACAGTCAACGGAGAATACGGAACAGAAATCGACAGGCGAGCAACCCACGGAGAGAGGGCAACAGAAACAGTCCAGCCATGATGATGACAATGTGTTTTCGACTGACCCCTCCCAACCTCTTACTTCTTCGGCAGCCCACTGAGAGAGATAGTGTTAACCCGTTCAGTCTTTGAGGAAGCTTTTTCACTTAAATTTGGCTAATATTAGACGATTTTACTCAGTTTGGAAGGCGCTCAAGGAATCAAATGAGGAAAACATCTCGTATTTAACCCTATGACTCCCACAATTCCTTCCTAAGCTGAATAAAATTGTCTAGTAATAGCCAGGATAAAGGGAAGAAACAAGTCCTCGTATAATGAAAGAGTTGAATAGTTAGGGGGGGGGGGAGAGAGAGATAGAGGGTCATATTCTTAAACATCTTCAAGGGGATCACTCACCCACTCCCGAAGTTCTCTTAACACTTACGATGCGGGCATATTTCCGCATATTTACACTATATTAGGGCTCATTCAGGCACTCCTGACTAATTAAGCAAGTGTCTGAATGAAATTAAATGTATTCAGCCAAATTCTAGAAGAAAATAGCTTCAAAATGACACCAGAAAGAGCTTTGTAACGCGCGGGGTTCATCCGCAGCATTACCATAGACTGGCAAATATTTGCTAATTATGAGCAATGTCGCGTTACATTTGCCTTTGGCAGCGCTGCATTGATCTCGCGAGATGTGAGGTGAGAGTCTCAGTGCCCCGGCCGCCGGGCTGGAGAGCAGACAGCGGCCTGTCTCGCTCCCGCTCACTCGCACTCGTCTCCACAGGCTTTAAGAGGCTTTAAGGGCCTGTAAATTGCTTTAAATGGCCAACGGTTCCCACAGTCAATGAGTTAATAATATCCAGAATAATATGAAGACAGGCGTCCTCACACACTGAAAGGGTTAAATGTCCTATACCCTCCCCACCTCCAGTTTTAAAAAGTCAAAGCCAAAGGTGAACTAAACTATATCGATAAAATAAAATATATATATATAAATATAAATAAATATATATATATATATATATATATATATATATATATATATATATATATATATATATATATATATATATATATATATATACAGTATATACTGCAGTATATATCAGTTTTAATCTATGTTGTGTTGCCATAAAGCTATACTTATTTAATATTATGTTCATCATGGCTATTTATGTTCACAGGCTATTTATGTGTTTAACCCCTTCTGTACCGGCGATGTCTTTTTAATTTTATTCTAGCTATACCTAAACGATTTTGTGCTAAACATGAGGGAGAAGGGAGCCAGAAAAATTACCCATCTCCCCTTAAACTGTACAAAATCGTCTCATTTTAGCCAGAATCAAATGTCTAAAAAATGGTCATCTATGCTGAAAGGGTTAGGATGTCAAGGCTGTTACACATTGTGGATAGTTTTGACGAAAACAAGTCTCTCTCTCTCTCTCTCTCCTATGGCTTCGCTATTCTGGTATACTAATGGGTCATCAGTGTTAAGCTTTAAAAAGAATGTATGTACAGGTATATATATATATATATATATATATATATATATATGGTGTCCCAGAAGGAAATTTCATAACTTTGGGAATTTATAGAACAAGGTCTTATAAGCCTAAAATTTTCTATAAGACATATTCCAAATCTCAACCAGTATTGAGATATTGTTTGTTGAAAATTATATTTTCCTATGTATTTCCCAATAAGGGTGGCCAAGCTGCCCTATACTCTATTTGTTTCCAGCTGATGGTAAATTGAATCCCTTAGTAGCTGATTTCTCGATAATTAATGGAAATATATGAAACTACTATGGCTGTGTGTCATATTAATGCCAAGTTTTCATAATTAACATCATATTTCACTACAAAATCTACCTTATAGCCGAGTAATAAAGATAGAAACATGGCAATTTACCCTCAGCTGGAAAAAAAATTACTATAGTGTCTACCACACTTCCATCTTACTGCAATGATATTAACATGTTATTAACTTATTATAAAGATAATATAATTCTGTAAGTTACAAAATTATTAGAGACATATTAGCTCACTTTGGATCAGTTGGAAACTATTTGACATGGAAAAGTCCATGACAGTGATGCGGGGGAGGACACTACATAAAACCTTCAATATAATTTTAACGGTTGAGATTTGGACATTTTATTATGAAACATTTTATGTTTAGAATACCTTGCATATACAGGGTGTCCCAGGAGGAAAGGTCATAACTTTGGGATATGATTTGCCCAAAGGTAATGCCCTTTCCTCCTGGGACACCCTGTATATATATACTGTATTGTATATACACTATATATCATTATAACTATAGTTACTACAGTAAGGGGAGGTCACCGGCTCTTTTACATCTTTCTCTCCTTTTATCTCTTTCCCTGGCTTGTATCCATTCGGTCCCATTCAGCCAACTGTTTTAAGACGTTTATCCCCATGCAGGTGTCGATTTCTTCCTGACGAGCGATAGCGAGCCAGCATTGTATGGAGAAATCCGGCTTCGCCGGAGAAATTTGTCTATCGAAAAATGTACAAATTTAGCTTGCTGTCAAAACAAAAATATATATGCTGGCCCGCTACCGCTCGCCAGGAAAATATTGACACCTGGATGGGGGTAAACGTCTTATAACAGTAGGCTGAATGGGGCCGAATGGATAAAAGCCAAAGAAAGAGGGAGAGAAAGAGAAAACAAGCGAGGTGGGCTCCCTTAAGCAATTTAATACATTCCTTGTTTATATATCATATAATCTACAGGTTGAACAAAAACCCACCGTTCTTACAGCGATAAACGAACATGTCGCTTCCCAGTTAGGACACGTGTAGTATGACCTATATTATTTCTTAGTGTAGTATTTTATCTATATAGAGACGCAATGTATGAATATTTTGTGTTAGGCGGGGATGTGACTCTCAGGGATAGGAACACATCTATAGTTACCCAGGCGTCCCTTAGTTTGCATGAATTGTATCCCATTATGTCTGTACAATCTATTATTTATAGTTGTATATATAACAGCCGAGTCATACGAGGTCACTTTTTATAGCAATATCATTCCAAAATGGCAATTATAGCAGTATCGTTCCAATATATGGCAACTTCTGATTATCATTAGGTTCAGGGATATTTTGGGTCTACCTGATCTGTGCCCTATCAATATCCTTCCCTCTCACTTCATTAAGGGCAGATTTCCACTTGAGGGATTTTTTTCTTTACCCCTTTCTCCCTCATGTTTAGCCCCATTGCTTGTGAGATTTAAAGACGCTTACCCCATTAGTTTGGCGATTTTAAGAACCCTCGCCCCATTTCTGTCAATTTTAAGACCATTCGTGCCATTTAGGTGTCGATTTTTTCCTGGCGAGCGATAGCGAGCCTGTAATTTAAGGGGAGCCGGCCTTCAGCCGGGACATTTTTCTACCGAACAATTTACAAATTTATCTTGAAAGGGGGTCTAGGGGGAGTAATTTTAAGCTTGATGGAAGTCTAGGGAATCAACTAAAACCCGAGGTATTTAGTTTGTTCCCTACGTTTTCATCAAGCTTAAAATTACACCCCCTAGACCCCCTTTCAAGATAAATTTGTACATTTTTCGGTAGAAAAATGTCCCGGCCGGAGGCCGGTTGCTCTTAAATTACAGGCTCGCTATCGCTCGCCAGGAAAAAATCGACACCTTAATGGCACGAAATGTCTTAAAATTGACAGAAATGGGGCAAAATGTCTTAAAATGTCAAAACTACTAGGGCGAACGTCTTAAAATCTCAAAAGTAATGGGGCTAAACATGAGGGAGAAAGGAGTCAAGAAAATACTCCCTCAAGTGGAAATCTGCCCTTAACCATTAGGCTATTTATTGATAAGGACAGTTGTCTGTAGCGTAGGATTACATTGGTGGCCAGTATTCTATAGGATTACATTGGTGGCCAGTATTCTATAGGATTACATTGGTGGCCAGTATTCTATAGGATTACATTGGTGGCCAGTATTCTATAGGATTACATTGGTGGCCAGTATTCTATAGGATTACATTGGTGGCCAGTATTCTATAGGATTACATTGGTGGCCAGTATTCTATAGGATTACATTGGTGGCCAGTATTCTATAGGATTACATTGGTGGCCAGTATTCTATAGGATTACATTGGTGGCCAGTATTCTATAGGATTACATTGGTGGCCAGTATTCTATAGGATTACATTGGTGGCCAGTATTCTATAGGATTACATTGGTGGCCAGTATTCTATAGGATTACATTGGTGGCCAGTATTCTATAGGATTACATTGGTGGCCAGTATTCTGTAGGATTACATTGGTGGCCAGTATTCTATAGGATTACATTGGTGGCCAGTATTCTATAAATGGATATTAATCGTTGTCATGTGCTATACTTATAACTCTCTTGATAGTGTAATGGTTAGAGTGTTGAAGGTCTGTGTGTGGTGGCCCGGGTTTGAATCCCGGTGGATCGCATACTTTTATATATTTCTTTGGGAGGTGTTTGGTGTTGGAGTGAAAAGAATAATATAAAGATTATATTGTTATGAATCAAGCTAACTAAATAATACTATATCATCAGTATTATGAATCAAGCTAACTAAATAATACTATATCATCAGTATTATATTGTTATGAATCAAGCTAACTAAATAATACTATATCATCAGTATTATGAATCAAGCTAACTAAATAATACTATATCATCAGTATTATATTGTTATGAATCAAGCTAACTGAATAATACTATATCATCAGTATTATATTGTTATGAATCAAGCTAACTAAATAATACTATATCATCAGTATTATATTGTTATGAATCAAGCTAACTAAATAATACTATATCATCAGTATTATGAATCAAGCTAACTAAATAATACTATATCATCAGTATTATATTGTTATGAATCAAGCTAACTAAATAATACTATATCATCAGTATTATATTGTTATGAATCAAGCTAACTAAATAATACTATATCATCAGTATTATATTGTTATGAATCAAGCTAACTAAATAATACTATATCATCAGTATTAGAGTCTGTAGTAAGAGAGAGAGAGAGAGAGAGTGCGGTCATCTTTCCCTTTATACGCCATTTTGGTGCCATAATTAACAAAGAAAGGGATGATATTCTATTTGTTTAATCATAATTATAGAACTAGCTACAAGCAGTTGTTGTTGCTGTTACTCAGGCTGTCTGACCGAACAGCCCCAAGGTCCCAAGCAAGGCCAAGGCCATAACCAAGCGCCCCCACAGAACCCTCCCAGCTTTACCAATAAGAAAGCCCAGGTGACCGAAGCCGCTCCCAGGCGAGGGGCTGAGGAGGGTGTGGATACGCTTGGGACACCAAAGCCCCTCACAATATGGTGGAGGTTGGCCGATCTCTGGTACTATAGGGATCTGACGCCAAATTGAATCTCTTACCAACTATCTATCTATCTATCTATCTATATACTGAGGCCCAATCCCCACTTTTCCCATATATATTTTTTTTTGGTGGGGGGGGGGGGGGGGGGGGGGCCGATTCAAGACAGAGCCAGAATAGGGACAACACAACACACAAAGCCAAAATACAAATTCCCACACACACACACATCTATAGGTCATCAATTATTATATATATATATATATATATATATATATATATATATATACCGGTATATATATATACATAATTACATACCAAGTTTGCATAATTATCTCCATATTTCTTTGGCATATGTTTCGTATTAGTCGAGTCATTGGTATAAGAACATTGTTAATTAACCACTTGCGAGGTTTGGTCTATAAGGAAGTTGGAGTTGTAGACAACGATATTTAGCATCATTACCAGCTAAAATAAGGTTGTAGTGCATTTATAAACTCATTAAGGGGGGTGACCTGTTTTTCTTCTGTCCTTTTCTATTTTTCTCTGGCTTGTATCCATTTGGCCCCATTCAGCCTACTGTTTTAAGACGTTTATCCCCATCCAGGTGTCAATTTTTTACTGGTGAGCGGTAGCGAGCCAGCATATTTTTTATTTGTGTTTGACAGCAAGCTAAATTTGTACATTTTTCGATAGAAAAATTTCTCCGGCGAAGCCGGATTTCTTCATATAATGCTGGCTCGCTATCGCTCGCCAGGAAGAAATCGACACCTAGATGGGGATAAACGTCTTACAACAGTTGGCTGAATGGGGCCGAATCGATACAAGCCAGACAAATAGAGAAAAGGACAGAAAGATAAAAAACGCAGGCGAGCCCCCTTAACAATAATAATCAACAATGTATTGTTTGGTCTTGTAACCATATTATAACAGAAAGCATAATTAACCATAACATTTATATATATATATATTTAATTATGTAAGTTATCATATATTGAAATGTTCCTATTTAACCTCTTTTGTTATTCATTCATATATTTTTTCCCATACTTTAATTTAACTAAAAACAATAAAACAGACAAACATTATTGCTTCACTTTCACTTCTTCCACATTAGTTTATTTGTATTTATTGTTTTGTTTAGGTCTACTAGATAATATGTTTGTGTGTATGTGTATACTCAAGCGTATGCCCCATAATTGGGGGTGGCTGACTCGAGACAGAGTCCGAACAGAAACAACATTTTAAGTTCCAATTCTTAGGGTTTGGGAGCACTTTCGCGTTCCCTCACCCCTTGCTGTCTCGTCTAGTATGTGAATTATCAAAGGGAGGAGTATTCATAGCCCCCCTGCCCCCAGAAGGAGAAGTAGGACAGTAAAAGAGACACACAGAAACAGCTTAGGTTGGGTAGAGGATGCCAAACCTCACTCTGGATAGGACCAGCCCTCTATCTATCTATCGATCTATATACTCAGGCCCAATCCCCACTGTTCCTTTTTTTTTTTTTTTTTTTTTTCCCCAAATAAAAACATACAAATTTAGCTTGAAGGGGATCTGGATGGGCATTTAGCTTGAAGGGGATCTGGATGGGCATTTAGCTTGAAGGGGATCTGGATGGGCATTTAGCTTGAAGGGGATCTGGATGGGCATTTAGCTTGAAGGGGATCTGGATGGGCATTTAGCTTGAAGGGGATCTGGATGGGCATTTAGCTTGAAGGGATCTGTGAGGGCATTTAGCTTGAAGGGATCTGTGAGGGCATTTAGCTTGAAGGGGATCTGGATGGGCATTTCTTAGTTTGAAGGAAGTCTTGGAAGGTGTTTTCGTTGGTTCCATGTCAGTTGAACCAGTGCCACTTCAACCAGTGCTAACTCAACCAGTGGCCACTTCAACCAGTGACCATTTCAACCAGTGACCATTTTAACCAGTAACCTAACCTAACCTAACCTAACCTAACCAACTGGTTAAAATGGTCACTGGTTGAAATGGTCACTGGTTGAAGTGGCCACTGGTTGAGTTAGCACTGGTTAAAGTGGCACTGGTTGAAGTGGCACTGGTTCAACTGACCTGTCACCGTTTTCGTTAGCTGAGGGTACAAATTTAAATACATTGTTCGAAAACGACAAAAGTAAGCAAAACCCTCAATAATACTTAAACATAACAACTCCCAAGACGTCAGATCAGTTAGTGTCCAGTAGCGACCTTGTATGGTTTCGTAGTGTACGTGTATGTGTATGTGTGTATGTGTGTTTGTGTGTTTGTGTATGTGTGTGTGTATGTGTATGTTTGTGTGTGTATGTGTGTATGTGTATGTATGTGTGTGTGGGGGGCTAAACACGAAGAAGAAGGGGGCCATAACTGCCCTTAATGAAGTAACCGCATTATTCCTATTAACATACGGAGGAGGAGGGGAGACCCGATTCAAACTTCATTACCTTAGGGGCAGATGGTTGGATTTGTTCTGCCCCCCCCCCCCCCCCCCCTCATGCTTAGCCCCATTAGTTTTGAGGTTTTAGACGTTCGGCCCATTAGTTTGGCGATTTTAAGACATTTCGCCCTTTTTCTTTGTCAATATTAAGTTAGACTCTTCGTGCCATTTAGCTGTTGATTTTTTTCCAGGCGAGCGATAGCGAGCCTGAAATTTAAGAGCAACCGACCTTCAGCCAGGGATCTTGGGATGTTTTTATAAGCTTGATGGAGGTCTAGGGAGGAAACTACAGAACAAAATAAAGAAAGAAATCGACCAATAGATAAACCCTCCCCCTTGATGAAGTAAGTGCATTATTCCCATTAGCATACGGAGGCGGGAACCGAACGTCCTTGCAATCACTATAGTCGGTTTGTTGTTCAGATGGCTGTAAATTCAAAGCCCTTTCAGTATCGGTGACGTCTATTTTATTATATTTAACTTATATTTAGACAATTTTATGAAACTTAGAAAAGATATAAATAATAGCTAAAATTATTGAATAAGATCGTCTGTAGCCTTTTCTTATTTGAGTGAGGGAGACAAAAGGCAGAACTGCCTGCGGCGAGTGCCTCCCCCAGAGTTAAAAGAGTGAAAGGGCCAAACAAACTAATATAACGAATTCTGTCAGAATATTGGGTAATTAATTCGCATATAACTACGTTGTCACAGGCCATAGGTGCGCTTGCCGGGTTAAGGGTCGCTCTACTGGTGATCTCCTTGCTTATCTTACTAACTCTTGGTCATCCTCCTTTCAGGATTTCGGTGAGACTTTTTCTGTTGCACTAGACATATCAAAAGCTTTCGATAGAGTCTGGCACAAAGCTCTAATTTCCAAACTACCCTTTTTCGGTTTCTATCCCTCTATCTATGCCTTTGTCTCTAATTTCCTTTCTGACCATTCCATAGCTGCAGATCTGGACGGCCATCGCTCACTTCCTCAATCTATCAACTCTGGTGTTCCTCAGGGTTCTGTCCTGTCTCCAGTTCTCTTTCTAATATTCATTAATGATCTCAACTGTACCTCTAGTCCCATCCACTCATATGCTGATGACTCTACAGTCTCTACCTTACACAATTCAACTACTTTTTCACAACCACCCAGTATGCAATCACTCCAAAAGTCACGTGTCAAGGCCATGGAACGCCTATCTTCTGATCATTCAATTATTTCTGATTGGGGCAGAGAAAATCTGGTTACTTTCAATGCCTCCAAGAGGACCAAGACACAATTTCTCCCTCTACCTAGCCGTCGCAATCCTCCACAAGACTATCAATTACTCTTCAACTATTCACAAATTAACCCTTCATCTTCTCTCAATATTCTTGATGAATCTTTTTCATTTGCTAAAACAGCTTCCCACAAGTTAGGTGTGCTCAACCATCTCAGTGGGTTCTTCACCCCCGCACAGCTTCTTGCTCTGTATAGGGGCACAGTGCGCCCATGTATTGAGTATTGTTCGCATGTGTTGGGAGGCTCCACCCATATCAGACTTCTCGAAAAAGTAGAATTCCAAAGCATTTCGCCTCATCAACTCTCCTTTTACTAGTTCTGAAATGCTGGGTGTGAAGGGAATTTCATGGTCTCCTGAAATATCCCCAGGCTACCTTTAGGATCAACTTTTCCTGGTACCTGGCGCGGGGTACGAACCTCTGAAGGGAATTTAACCCCCCTAAAAACCCACAGGTTTTGAGATGCCTTGGGTGGGGTTCGAACCCTGGTTAGTGACCCAACTATCACCACCAGGCCCGCGCGCTAACCCACTGTACTACCACGGACGTACTAAAAGTATAGCAACCTTAGTCCGATTTTTAAGAACCAGGTGATAGTCTCGTGGTGTTATCACGTGATGAGTTTATTGGACTTACCATCTCCGACTATTTTACGCTATACCTGACGTCAACTCGGGTTAGTATTATTGTGGGTGCGGGACATTTTCGAGGGCATTACATTACATCCTTCTTTAACTGGGCTAGTCCCTAGCCTATTTTAAGGTCGTAAGGTATCGCAGCTGTATTACCTCAGCAATCTCAATATTGTTGGTATAGGGTTCGCGTGACGGGTGCTCCACGTAGCTACCTGGTCACGTTCCCTAGCTGCCACCAATGAAATGCTGGGTATGAAGGGAATTTAATGGTCTCCTGAAATATCCCCAGGCTACCTTTAGGATCAACTTTTCCTGGTACCTGGCGCGGGGTACGAACCTCTGAAGGGAATTTAACCCCCCTAAAAACCCACAGGTTTTGAGATGCCTTGGGTGGGGTTCGAACCCTGGTTAGTGACCCAACTATCACCACCAGGCCCGTGCGCTAACCCACTGTACTACCACGGACGTACTAAAAGTATAGCAACCTTAGTCCGATTTTTAAGAACCAGGTGATAGTCTCGTGGTGTTATCACGTGATGAGTTTATTGGACTTACCATCTCCGACTATTTTACGCTATACCTGACGTCAACTCGGGTTAGTATTATTGTGGGTGCGGGACATTTTCGAGGGCATTACAAGTTCCCTACAATCTCTCTATACACGCCGCAATGTTGCATTTCTTTCACTCTTCTATCGCTATTACAACAATCAGTGTTCTTCAGAGCTCTCTCACTGCACACCCCCTTCCTTGCAGCGACTGAGACACCTGCCTTTCAACTCCCACTCCTATTCTGTCCAACTCTCCAATTGGCAAATCTTCTGTCTTTCTTCTACTGCTTAACGCTTACCTATTGAATGATAGTGGGGAATTAAGAAGCAAGCTTCTTGAGTGAACCCCACCTCCAAAGACTGGTCAGCCAATATTAACTAGGTTATTCTATCACGTTTGTCGTATCTGGCTTTAAAAGTGGCAATCGTTGGCGCTGTAACCACACTCTCTGGGAGTGCGTTCCACTCGTCAATGACTCTGATAGAGAACCAATTCCCCTTCAGTGTCGTTCTCCAGTGGTCTGGTTTGGAGAGTTTCAGCGAGTGGCCCCGTAGGTGGATGTTATTCTTCTGGAAAAACCTGGTGTATGGTATGTCCTCAAAGCCGTGTAGAAGTTTGTATGTTTCTATCATGTCCCCTCGTTTTCTGCGGTCACTTAGTGTCTGGAGGCCAAGATGCTTACACCTTTCTTCGTAGGGTAATTCTTCTAGGTTTGGGACCATCTTGGTTGCTCTTCGCTGCACCCTCTCAATAGTCTGTATGTCCTTGATTAGGTAGGGTGACCAACATTGGACACCAAAATTGAGGATCGGGCGCACCAGTGACACATAGAGTGGTACAAGGATTTCCTTGTCCAATATGGAAAAGTTCCTCTTAATTATGCCCAAACGACTATTTGCTTGTGCAGCGATTTTAGCGACATGTGCTGAGGATTTTAGGTCTGAGGATATAATAATGCCCAAGTCTTTTTCATTTGAAGATTTCTGGAGTGTTGTCCCGCGTACCTGGTAGTCCTCTTTCGGGTTATTGTGCCCAATGTGCATAGTCTTGCATTTGTCTGCGTTAAATGTTAGGAGCCATTTTCTGCTCCACTCGTTCAGTCTCTCCATGTCTCTCCGAAGGGTCTCGACGTCTGCGTCTGTCCTGATGGTTTTGTATATCTTTGCGTCGTCTGCAAAAAGACTAGTTGCTGATTCGAGGTTGGTAACAAGGTCATTAATATAAATCAAGAAGAGAATTGGGTCCAGCACTAATCCTTGAGGAACTCCACTCATCACCGGCAGCCAATCCGACGGGGAGTTCCTTATGGTAACCCTTTGGAACCTATCTGAAAGGAATGCCTTGATCCACTTCAGGATATTTCCACCTATTCCCATTGCCTCCAGTGTGGTGTGAAGTCTCTGGTGGGGAACTCGATCGAAGGCCTTTTCACAGTCCAGATAGTTTATGTCCACACAGTTACCACTGTCAACATCATTTACTAGGTCGTCGATGTAGCACAGAATGTTTGTGAGGTAGCTCCTGTTGCTCCTAAATCTGTGTTGTGCGTCGCTAATGAGATTGTTCTCAGCAAGGTGTCCCACGATGACTTGTCGTATGATACCCTCCAGGACTTTGGACACTATAGATGTAAGCGATATTGGCCTGTAGTTTAGTGGTTCGGTCTTGCTGCCTTTTTTCAGAATGAGTGAGACATTAGCCCTTCTCCAGTCGCTTGGAACATCGCCCGTCGCAATGGATGTGCTGAAGATATCAACTAGTGAACTCTGGAACGGTCTCCCTCAATTAATCTTTCCTTCATCCTATGACTTAAACTGCTTTAAACTTGTGTGTCCAGGCATTTTGACCGCAATGTCCCTTGAAATTGGCTCTGTCACTCTTTTGGCTCTGGGGGAGACACTCATTACAGGCAACCTGTCTCTTGTCTCCTTCATACAAATAGAAAAACAAAATGTAATGCAAGATCAACAGGTAACACCAATTGATTTCAAATGAGATTGATGGGCACAGATTTTTTTTTTTTTTTTTTTTATGAATAGTTGAACCAGACCACTGAGTTACAACATGTAACTCTCATTGGGCTGGCCTCAGCAAAAGCTAAGGATTAATAATAATAATAATAATAATAGTTCTTAAAGCTAGCACATGCTAAGCCAGCTAAGGATAGCCCAATAAGGCTGATTAGGCGTATTTCCATTGGGGCCCTGTACTACTACCCCATCCCCTTGCTCATGAGGGATGGTAATGACTCAGTGCTTGTGAAAAATCTTTAATGCGCCGAGCATGGGCGCGATCCCGGGCCTTCTGGTTGGAAGTCCGAGACGCTAGTCACTACACCAGCGCGGTCGGCAATAAAGAGAATGGGGTCATGGATAAAAAAAAACAAAGATGAGCAGGGAGGAGCAAAGCAGGTCGGGATGGGATTAATCAGATTTCACCAAAAGGTTAACAAGATTTAAGAAAACGAATGAGACGATATATAGAAAAGGCGGAATTTCAGAGAACATTTTCTTGCCAAAATATAGCGTACAAGGACGGGAATAAAGAGGGCATTCATTAATAATATGACGAATAGTGAGAGGGACACAGCATGGCAAGCAATCAGGGTGCGGGTCATGGGGCGATGAAATCAAATAACCATGGGTCAATCTAGTATGGCCTATGCGTAAGTGTGCGAGTAATACTTAGAGGGAACGGGAGGGCTGTATCGAAGATTGCCACAAACAGGGTGTGTCCTTAATAGAACGCAATTTGTTATCAGGAGATTGGGTCGACCACAACAGCCGCCACCTTTGACGAATAACATACTCCATGGACACCAGCCAGTCCTCCACTGGGAGACTGGATTGAGATATGGGTATAGCAACAGCGTTCTTCGCAGATCGATCAGCACGTTCATTACCGGCGATCCCTACATGGGCCAGAATCCAACATATCTGAACCCAGCGGGCAGAGCCATGTAGTTCATGTAGGGAATGTTGAATACGGGCAACCAATGTGTGCCGTGGGTTATAATGACCAAGAGCTTCGACGGCACTACGGGAATCACTATATATGACAAATCGACCAGAAGGGGATTGTAGGATGATGTTAAGAGCAGCTTGAATGGCGAATAGCTCAGCAGTATAGATGGTGGCATGCAAGGGGAGAGAGAGCTGGACACAATGGTTAGATGATACTGCAGCGCAACCAACTCCAGAATCTGATTTAGACCCATCAGTATAAATAGCAGTGTGACTACCCTTACGTCGCATGAGTTCGAGAGTATGTTGGCGTAAGACCTCAGGAGTAGGAAAGGAACGCTTCGTCAAATAGGATAGATACAGACAAATTTGAGGCGGATGTAATGTCCATGGGGGGTGTGAATGTAGGAATTGGTTTTTACACCATACCCGAAAGAGGATTTATGGAGCTCCGATCTTTACTCTCAACCATCTGAACAATTTTACCAGCACACCTAAACTTCGTTAGATGCGGGAATAGCCTCCCGAAAATATCAAGCTCTGGTAAGGGCTTGAACTCTCGACCCTAGGGTTGTGAGGCACACACCTTACCAGTTAGACCAATAGAGATACCACTTGGCCTGGTCGGCTCAGGATATTTCCGCATCCGACCTGTTTTAGGCTAGCCTATTTTCACTGACTTGACACTACTTCACCTTCCGGGAAGCGAAATCTCCGAACAGAGAGGAACAAGCTTGAGCCGAATCGACCGAGAGTCCGTCAGAGAGATGAACGGGAATGGCGAGTCAACTTCACGGAGCGGTGCACAACACGCACCACGCCCAGTTGGCAACTCGCTGGGTCTCACAACACCCCCTGCTCTCCCCTATCCCCTTCCTTGTCCTGTAGGAATTGTTTTTTACACCATACCCGAAAGAGGATTTATGGAGCTCCGATCTTACTCTCAACAATTTTACCAGCACACCTAAACTTCGTTAGATGCGGGAATAGCCTCCCGAAAATATCAAGCCCTGGTGAGGGCTTGAACTCTCGACCCTAGGGTTGTGAGGCAGACACCTTACCAGTTAGACCAATAGAGATATCCCACTTGGCCTGGTCGGCTCAGGGTATTTCCGCATCCGATCTGTTTTAAGCTAGCCTATTTTCACAGACTTTACATGAAGGGGCTGGGCGGAGAAGGCTGAAGGGAAGGTTAGCATTACGGAGCGGCTGGGTAGCACGGACCGGAGAGCTTGTGAAACGTGTACAGTGGGAAACGTCGGGTATGTCAAAGAGACGTTTGGTAGGAGAGTCACTATTAGTAATCCGAAGCGCACTACGCATGGTCACAAGGTCTCGATGAAGGAACAAAGGGGGTTCACCACTATCCGCAAGAATCGAGATGGTGGGCGACGAGCGGAAGGCTCCAGTACTGAGGCGGATGCCTTGATGGTGAAGCGAGTCTAGTGAACGTAAGGTCCCTTCTGAAGCAGCACCATACACAGGGCAGCCATAATCAATAATTGATAAGACGGTAGCTTTGTATAACATCAACATAGGCCAACGGGCACCCCAAGTAGTATGGGATAATTTCTTGAATAGGTTAAGGGCGCATCGACCCCTTGATTTAACGTAGGAAATGTGAGCTTTCCAATTCAGCTGAGAGTCAAACACCAGTCCGAGAAATTTGTGTTTGCGGCCGACTTCAAGTTGAGTGGTTGAGAGACGTAAATCCAGCACTTGGCTGCGCGTCCACCTTTTGTCACGGTAAAAGAGCATCGCTTTCGTCTTGTCAGGAGAAAAGCGAAATCCAACCGAGGAGGCCCAAGATTGGACTTGAGCAATTGCTGAATGGAGTAACCGCTGGGCATGACAGAGATTCTTGGAGGCATAGTAGATGGTAGTCATGAATCATATAAACACTAAGAAGGATAATAGAAAAAACAAACCACATTACCTTTCTTTACTTTATTTACGAATAGTTACAATAATAATTATACAATGAAAAATATATCTGTATGTTACAAAACCTCCTCAATCTGTACAAGTTTGTCAACCATTTAATAAAACCATCATGACTCGTCCTTTATAAGCCTCCCTCTGGGGCTTCGGTGGTGGTGGTGGTGGTGGGGGTGGTGGGGGGTAGTCACTTGTAGGGGTGTGGAATAAATGGCTAAAGAAACCCCCCCCCCCAAAAAAAAAAAAAAAAAAAAAACGCAAAATGGTGGGGTGTCACTTGTAGGGTGTGGGATGAATGACTACAAAACAAAAATATATATATACCCAGTATATATATATATATATATATATATATAAGCAAAATGGTGGGGTGGTCACTTGTAGGGGTGTGGGATAAATGAGAAAAAAAAAAAATGGTGGGGTGGTCACTTGTAGGGGTGTGGGATAAACTCATAAAAATAAGCAAAAATGGTGGGGTGGTCACTTGTAGGGGTATGGGATAAACGACTAAAAAAAATAAATAAATAAATAAATAATTAGCAAAACTACGATGAAAAGACACGATGAAAAATGACGGAGAAAAGCAGGAGAGACGAGAAGAGGAAATTATGTGAGAAATGAGAGGGGAAAAGATGGCGAGATGACAAGAGGAAAGGAGAAGAAAAATGAGTGTACCAGAGAGTAGAACAAGAGGAGTTAAGGGGAAGCAGACCGTTTGTTTGATCTATTAATTCATTTATGAGGGTCGGAGGGAGGGGCGCGGGATGAGGGTCGGAAGGGGGGGAGGGGGGGAATGAGGGATAGAAGGGGGGGAGGGGGGAATGAGGGTCAGAAGGGGGGGGGGGAATGAGGGTCGGAAGGGGGGGGGGGGGGGGGATGAGGGTCGGAAGGGGGGAATGAGGGTCGGAAGGGGGGGGGGGGAAATAAGGGTCGGAAGGGGGGGGGGAAATGAGGGTCGGAAGGGGGGGGGGGAGGAAATGAGGGTCGGAAGGGGGAATGAGGGTCGGAAGGGGGGGGAATGAGAGTTGGAGGGGGGGGGGGAGGGGAATGAGAGTTGGAGGGGGGGGAGGGGAATGAGAGTTGGAGGGGGGTGAATGAGAGTAGGAGGGGGGGAAATGAGGGAATGAGGGGGGGGGGGCAGAAATGAGGGGGGCGAAAATGAGGGGGGGGGCGGAAATGAGGGGGGGCGGAAATGAGGGGGGGCGGAAATGAGGGGGTGGGGCGGAAATGAGGGGGGGGGGGGGGGGGGGGGGGCAGAAATGAGGGGGGGGGGCAGAAATGAGGGGGGGGGGGAATGAGGGTCGGAGGGGGATTAATGAGGGGGGGAGGGGGGAACGTAGAGAATGAAGGAGAAATGAAAGATACGAAGAGGGGAGGAAAGGAAAGAAAAGTAGACACAAAAACGCTATTGGTAATAAGAGATTAAGTAATGGATTTCTAAATTCATTGTGACATGGACCAAAAATATATAATATTCCTTATCAATTTTCATCTTAGTACAGTAAATAATATAGTAATCAATATAATTGTGCTGCACAACGCATCATATGAAAAATATACCAATTCTATTATCGTAATCACAGCTCATCATTTAGTAACAAACCATATAATTTAGGAGATACACTGTCATGGCATTAATGAGAATTAGGAATAGAACCTAAAAGATATATCGCAAATGTAATGACGAGTAAGGTTAGTACTAATCGGATCAGCCGCTTAGCGGGTGTTTCCATGGGGGGTGATTAGTGCAGTAAACAAAAATAATATAATAAATAAATAAAAAATCTTGGTATACAATTTACTATTCTATGAATGAAATTTTTCAAGGAAAAAACATAAGTAAGCAATATTTTTTTTTCAGAAATATAAAACATCTAGAAGTAGAATGAAATGTTTATTTTAAATAACATGAAAATATGTTGTACAAATACTATATTTCATACCAACTAATTTATCAAACTAAATATTTTATTTCTCAGAAAATATTTATATTTATAGAACTGTAGTCTGTAAAATTACGTAATAACCTTGAAATAACATAATATAATTTTGGAATTTTCTATATAACTTTTAAAAAGCTACTTATTGTTTTCATCACATAAAAAGTATACCAGTTTGGTTTTGTATCATATTATTAGGGTAAATTTGTTGGGTTTTGTATCTTATAATACGTACTGTACTAGAGGTAGGCTATTGTCATTTTTCCCCACACTCAACCATTTTCCTTTTAGATAAATATAAAAGACATTAAAAAAAATAAAAAAAATAATAACAATAATAATAATAGACATTAATTCTGAAAAAAACAATATATCAAGGTAGGAACATCACATAAAAATTGTGCTTTAGGTTCATTATTGACCCAAAACACAAAGTAAACGTGTCTTAATGGTTATACTGTATATAATCAAGGTATAATAAAGGTATACCCCACACCACCACCCCCTGCATTGAGTCTCACACCAAATAAGGGGTTACCGATATACAGTAAAGTCTTCGCAAAACATTACACGCGCATTGAACCCTTCAGCATCACGACATAATTATTGCCCAATTCTGGTTACTATAATATGGTTTTCTTTAGTTTATAATCTACCTCAAAGAGAATTTTATTCAGCTTAGGACGGATGTGTAGAACTTCAAAGGCTTTAGACTATCTCAGTTAACTCTTTAAACTACCACACTTCCTTCCTAAGCTGCATAAAATTGTCTAAATATAGTTAGAATAAAACCAAAACACATCCCTTGGTACTGTACGGGTTAATTATATTTTTTCACCAACCAACTTCACTTCTAAATTCAATTAATGAAATCAACAAATACATGTGGCACTCCAAGGACTCGAACCTAGGACACTCACACCAAAATTCCGCGCACTTATGCATTACGCTATCAAGACAGTTAGACTGCATGAAAGTGTCTAATTATAGCCAGAATGAAAGGTACCAAAAGGCATCATCGTCGTGCTGCTGAAGGGGTTAACTATATATTCAGATTTATCGTCAATACAATACAACACGATGTAGTCATGTATTGCATTATCGTCAGTGGAGGGAGATGCCTTGCGCTACGTGTTTTATGTTTTTAAGGGGGATCATTGCCTTTTTTTTTATCTTTCTCTTCTCTTCTCTTTTTCCCTGGCTTGTATCCATTTGGCCCCATTCAGCCAACTGTTTTAAGACACCTGGATGGGGATAAACATCTTAAAACAGTTGGCTGAATGGGGCCGAATAAATACAAGCCAGGGAAAGAGAGAAAAGGAGAGAAAGATAACAACAACAACACAAAAATGACCCCCCCTTAACCCTTTCATGCACGTATGGACGCAGGGGTTGCCGTTTAGCAATCAGAAATAGAATTCTCTCAATCTCATAATTACCTCTCCAAAATTAGTTTTCTGCCCACAACTCACTCAAAGACAACTGCATAGGTTGAGATAACTAAACTAAAGGTTTCTAAACACCCTTGATGGTCACAAAGGCTTTTAAGTAGCCCGGAAAGGGAGCAATTCGCGTCCTGTGCCTGAAAGGGTTAAAACAATGTGTTAAACGAAGACTTTACCGTAACTCATTTCTTACTTAGATTAAAATGTTGAGAGGCAAGCTGATAACAAGCATGAGCATAATATTGTTTTAATTAATATAAAAGAATTCTTCGCCCTACCCAGTCCTTATAATGACAATTTGAAAAAAATATATAGCTATGTACTGTATTCGTATCCTATAGTCTGTTCACTGTAGTTAGGCCAGAAACCTTGACCACTAACCTCATACATCTCGAGTTAATATTTCTACCATTTGGGAAGAGTCAGCCAGGGAATAAGCATGGACATTTATAGCATCTTTACCGCTAACCTGATATGACTCGAGTTAATATTTCTATCATTTGGGAAGAGTCAGCCAGGGAATAAGCATGGACATTTATAGCCCATTTACCTTAGCCCTTTTTGAGTTACATATGACTCGAGTTAATATTTCTACCATTAGGGAAGAGTCGGCCAGGGAATAAGCGTGGAAATTTATAACCCATTTGCCTTGGCCCTTTTTGAGTTACAGAGGTTATTAGTCAAAACCCTTGGCCTAATTTATAGTGAATAGACTAGAGACTCTTATAGATTACTTATTATAAAAGCTCCAAACGTTTCCTCGGGGGGGGGGTAGGGTAGCCATTTAGGACCCGACATTCCAATTAATAGAAAAATAAAGTATTGCCCCACAATAATTATAGTTAAATTAATCAGATTAGTAAGGTACATTACCACAATGTATGATAGTTAAGATACATTTTGTCACTTAATTAGAAATCAAGGGGAGATTTTTGTTTTTATTTATACAGGTATTTGTGCATTTTTTCGGTAGAAAAATCATCCGGTTCCTTCCAAATTGCAAGAAACGGGGCAATAGGTCATAAAATAGCCCAGGAGATTGGGCAAACGTCTTAAAATCTCAAAACTAATGAGGCTAAACATAAGGGAGAAAGGGGTAAAAAAAAAAAAACACTCTTCTTACATATTGTGTACAGTACTAAACAGGAGGGAGAAGGGGTCCAAAAAATAAAACCCACCCCCTTAACCCCACTCATTCGTTGTGGTTCATCTCATTTATTGCGTATTAACCGGAACCCCGCGTACCAATTGGCTGACCTACCGATAAGTTTCCTTCGTAATGTGTATGTGGTAAATACCCACAACCCTTCCTGCCTTCCTGTCACCGGCTTTTATTTATCTTTCTCTCCTTTTCTCTCTTTATCTGGCTTGTATCTATTCGGCCCCATTCAGCCAATTTTGAGTAATTTTCAGTAATTTTGTATTGTATTGTAAATACTCAGGCACAAAACCCCATAGCTGGGAGTGGCCGACTCGAGACAGAGCACGAACAGAAACAACATTTCATATTCCAATTCTTAGGGTCCGGGACCACAATCGCGTTTCCTCACTCCCTTCTGTCTCGTCTAGCAGGTGAATTTTACAAGGGGAGGAGGATTCCTAGCCTCCCGCAAAACTTGCAAGATCAAGAATAGCCTACTGTAATGAATCAGGTTTGTACATTTCTAAAGAGCGCAACGGAACTTTATAGTTTGACTTAACACTTGTGACACAATGGAGGGGATCTGCTACATTGTCTTGGGCACAAAGCAGGAACAGAACCTTTCTTGATAACTCAATATTTTAGAAGTAATGAATCTTTTATGCTTAACCATAGACTACAGTAGATCTGGACTGGACACAAAAATGAAACTTTGCAGTAAGGGACCCAAAATCGGAAAACGAACCCCCAAGTTCGAACCTCGAAACCGCGAAAATATAAATTTTTTGCGGTTTCGAGGTTCGAACTTGGGGATTCTATCTTCGATTTTGGGTCCCTTACTGCAAAGTTAAATTTTCGTGTCCAGCCCTGATCTACTGTGGTCTATGGCTTAACCAATATCTTATGTTTGGGGGACCGACTATATTGCTAGCACCAGGTTTAATTAGTTTTAACTCAAAGGAAGTGAAGAATTATATATCTTTAACAATTTTATAGCCTATATATAGTACCGGTATTTTGTGGGCTGTAAATTGACCTTGCAAAACTTCATTATTATAGAAAAACAAATATATATAAAGAAAGAAAATTTGTGTTTTATATATTTTCCTTTTTCTGTTTTTGCAAATGATAAAGAAAAGAAAAAAATTAGGAAAAGTGGGGATTGGGCCTGAGTAAATAGATAGATAGAAATATACTGTATATATTTTCTAAATTTTGACTAATTTCATAGCAACTGATGTACAATTATGCTTTCCCTTCTGCTGTATCACAATTTATCAAGCATTAGTCTGTTCCAACAATAGTTTAGTACTAAATCTTAGCAAAACCGTGATAAACTCTGCATGAAATTAAAGGGGCCCACAGGCATAATTTATATACCGGTATAATACATTAGCTGAGAATAAGTTTGAAAGACTAAATCCTCTATCTCTAGTGAGAATTATACCATTAACCTCTCCATCAGAGAAGTCATTCATCTGGCTCTCAATGACTACCATACAAGTCTTGTCTCCTGTACTGTACTCTTTTTCTTCCAGCTGATGGTAAAATGCTGTGTCTTCAGCTTGATTACTCCGCTATTATGCAAGTTTTGTAGCAAAATTTGCTGGTCATTATGAAAACTTGGCACTAATATGAAGCAGACATAAAAGTTTCATATATTTCCGTTAGTTATGGAAAACTAACTTGATAAGGGATTCAATTTACCGCCAGCTGGAAAGAAACCATAGGTTGAGCTTTCCTTCCCATCATCAAAGATCTCATTAGTGCCGTGCTCCAGCCAATGCTGAAGTCAACAATGGCAAGTACCGGTACCTCGCATCTTACTCCAACATCCATGTAACTCTAACCCCGGTATTCTTCAACAATTCTTTCCCTTCACAGCGCCTGATACCGAACGAATGGTGTGAAAATTAGTGTTATTTAGAGAGAGTACACGGATTACCTACAGTTACAAGGACCGCATATTACTGATGGCCGTCGTTCGTCTCTGGTAATGTCGAGCGACTTTTTTACTAACGGCCAATGGCCGTCTCTGGTAGTGTTTGAGTTAATGGCACTAAGAAGGGAACGTATTGATGAAGAATACATGTGTAAATGTTATGAACAATCAAAGACACCTTACATCTCAGTAGCGGTCAGATTCATAAGACTCCTAAAAGATGATTACACAAGGGTTTCTTCCCGCCACTTTTGTCCACAACTCTGATCTGGCCACATAAGAATCATTTTAAGAATTCTGTCACCTATAGCAATCTAACTTTAATGTACTTGTCAATACCAATTCAAAATAATCTTTAAAATGTCCAGAACAAATTGTGAACCAAAAGTTGCAGGAGAAAGCCTTTGTATAAATCCACCTTAACACTGCTCCTTTCTGTAACACCTACCCAGCCATACACAAGCCACTTCAATAGTTAACCACAGTGTCAGCCAATTCACCCACAAGCAGTTAATCAATGATGAACTAATAAAATCACATTTATCACTACTGTAAACCATTAACCTTGCTACAGAGCCATGGTCAGGAACCATTATCAAGCATCCAAAAACTCTTTAGGACCCAATGGTTTTAGGATATGAATGCTCTATCGAGTATATACTGTATAGCACCATATACTGCAAGAGAACAATGTATGTATGATGTATAATATTATGCTCTGGCATGGAGCATACAGTATATACTTACATAAATACTATGTACTCCTGGAAAATATAATGCCACTTTTGCTTACTATAGCTTTCTTGCCCTATAACCATCGGGCAACTAACGTTTGTTCTTGTCTATGGACCTAACTCCATACCTGTCAAATGGTAAGGTTGCACTAGGTCATGAATCGTTAAGTTTACCTTATGAAAATTATCTTGGATCCACCCGGGACAAACTGCTTATCGATAGATAGACTTAGAATCTCTACCTTAACAAACACACAGCTTAAGGCCAAGTTACACAAGCAGATCTGGCATTTTCTTTCTGGTAATTCTGTCTTGGTACAAGTTAAAATCGATATTAGTATTACTATTATTTTTGTCTTAATATATTAGTTTAACCAGACCACTGAATTACAATATGAAACTCTCACAGGGCTGGCCTTACACAATACCGATTAAAACTGATTCATTATTCAGTCATCTACGACAATCAAGCATTATCAATACCACACAAGGAACAACTAGAGACCTTTAAAACGAACAAACAAGTCTAGCTACCCCTACCAAGGCATACAGTTTATCCATTACAACAAGTCTGGAAACTGACCCACTAGCCTCTGGTAAGTCAGGGAGGGCTGGAGCAAACGAGTTGTATAAGTCCACACATACTGTATAAGTCTGACAGTGATTTTGACAAGTTCTTCCATTTCAAAGTTTCATTTGATTAAAGCGTTGTTTCCACATAGCAATTTTGATAAGTTCTTTTGCCTTTATATTGTGTCGTCCCAGTTTTGGTTTGTTTAGTTTACAAGTTTTATATTATTATTTATATTGTGTCGTTCCCGTTTTGGTTTGTTTGTTTTGCAAGTTTTTACATTATAATCCCCAGGTAGTATCAGCTCAATTGTACAAGTCCTTTTTGAGTAATGAGAGGTTGGGAGTTGGGATTTCTAGACTGGTCACAATGAATATACTATAGTTGCCCCTGAAATGTTGCCAGAAAATAATTGTCTATACAAAAATTGTTGAACAAATTGCTGCTGGTGTGACTGCTTTTGTTTACATGCTACCCTACCCATCCTTCCCCTACCCATAAAAATTTCATCTATTTAATATCAGGCTCTGTCTCGAGTCGGCCACCCTCCGCCTCCCCTTACCTTAGTACTGTAATGCAATGTCCTAAACGCCACCTCGGCCCTGACATTATTGTTGCCGAAAAATGTACAAATTTATCTCGAAGGGGGGTCTTATTTTGATGAAGGTATAATATGTCTATTCCTTCATCAAGCTATAAAGAAATACCCCCAAGACCCCCCCTTTCGACCTATATTTGAGCATTTTTCGGTAAAAAAAAAGGCCCGGCCGAGGTGGCGTTTAGGACATTGCATTACTAAGGTCCTCATTTAATATCAGTAGTATTTAGGTACACTCAGTGATGCTGGCAGTCACATTGTCAATATTACACAACCTCATTATTCAATATACTGTACAGTATGTAGAAAGTCAACTACTGAACACAGTAAAAAAAAAAAAAGTACAATACAGAAATGGTCCCATCCCTAATTTTTCAAGTTTTACATTATAATATATAAAAACAAATCAAGAAATTGTCTTAAACCTGGCATACATGATTAGGGCCATTCCTTTAAACATCGTTAAAGTTTTCCCGACCCAGATTGACCCTTATACAGATAAACGATATGGGCCAATCTGGGTCGGGAAAGGTCGTAGGGAAAGCTTTTACGATGTTTAAAGGAACGACCCTTAGTACGGCCTGTCGAGTTTCAGTATTACAGAGGCCAGTTTGAGCGTGTATTGGGTGGGTTTCAAAGGCCTGCACAAACCATCAGTCCATTAATACACAGGCCAGTCTTTTATTTCTTTGATTTTAGTAAGTGTTATTTCCACATAGCGATTTTGATAAGTTATTTTGCCTTTATCTTGTATCGTCCCAGTTTTGGTTTGTTTAGTTTGCAAGTTTTACATTTTAATTTTAAGATTGGTTAGACAGTTTGTGCAGGTCACACAGGCTCACACACTGCCAAACCACCCCCACAAACACTCCCATCCGCTTCAAACTGGCCTGTACAATGTCCGACCCAGCGTGTGGCAGCTTTTACATATGCCGAGCAATTAGATTATTTAAACAGTTTATCATGTACGGTTGCGCTAATAAGTCATGTCTCAGCTGTCATTACGTTTGGCTCACTCTGTGCTGTATTAATGTCTGTCAGTTGTTGAATTGGGTGGGTAAGTGTAGGAACATGTTTGCATATCTCACTTGAATTGAATAAATCAAGTTTAGATAATGCTGATACCAATTATTGATCAAAATATACTTGGTGCCGAGACATCACTTATTAGGCCAACTGTACAATGTCCGACCCAGCGTGTGTCGGCCTTTACATATGCCGAGCAATTAGATTATTCAAACAGTTTATTATGTACAAGGGAACAGGACTGGAGTTTCTACATAAGTATTCTGGGCACTCTCACAAGACATCCAATAATTCTCCTCCTTCCGCAGCTTTATGTTATTATCAGTGTAAATTAATTCAGGGACGCTAAAATGGGACCAAGACTCACATGTGCACAATTTACGACTCAGGAAATCACTTACCCAATTCCATTTTTAGTCCATATTAAGTATTTAGGTAACAATTAAAATGATAAATATATATGAAGACAACTGGACATATAATAACTAAAATACTAAAATGAACACAGAATATTAACCCCTTCAGGAGAGGGTTAAATCAATTGTCTGCTGGTGAAACACAAAATTACAATGGCATAAAAAAGATTTATTATAAAATATAAAGTCGTGAAATATTATGCACCATATCTAAAACGTATAGCGTCGTTAATTAAGGATAAAACTGTTCATCCCAAGTGGAGCTCTGAATCGAAAAGTGACACATTGTATTGTCTTGAGTGAAAAGTTTGTACTCTTTGTTTTGTGATCAATTCCATAAAGGGAAAAACAAGCCCAAAAAACAATCTGAAAAATCAATGAGAAGTACAGTGGAGTATCGCAAATCCGAAAAGCTTGGGACCAGTACGCTTTTGAGTTAGGGAATATTTTGGTAAACCTATTGGCTCTGTCTTGAGTCAGCCCCCCCCCTACCCTAATTTATGATATTATTATTGGTTTTTAGGTATTCGAATTTGGGTTTTTGCTTGTCCCAGAACGTATCCCCATTTACCCCTTTAATTTTAGGGTTTGCCATATGATTTATCTATAAAGAGTATTAGCGAGGAGATGCGTACCAGTAGACTGGGACATGTGGAGAGAATGGATGAACAAAATTGGGTGAAAAGATGCAGATCTGTGATTGTGGAGAGAGCTGCACCAAGGGGTGGACCGAGGAAGACCTGGGATCGGACTATACGTGCCAATCTCAAATCCAAAAACTTGACAAGTGAAGCAGCCCTTAACAGGGTTGCCTGGAACACCGCCATTAGGACAAGAGACTGAAACTGCACGTATGTGTGGAGCACTCTTAAATTTTGTTTATGTATGTATGTATGTATGTATTTAAGATCGGGTTTTCAGGAACGCAACACAATCGTAAATCGAGGGAGATCTATATAACTGAATACCGTACTGTCCAGAACAATATTCAAGTTTTGATTTTCGGATTTGTGATACTCCACAGCAATGGTTACACGATGGAAAGACATTTAGATTTATAATTAACCCCTTCAGCAATATCCACCTATTTAACTTTGATTCTGGCTAAAATTATATTATTTTAAGCAGTTTAAGAAGGACCTATATTACTAAGAGGGTTTATTTGGATTGTATTTACCGATTCGAGTTGTATAGGTAGATTACAAACTAAAGAAAATCATATAATGGTAACCAGAATATGATGCAAATTAGGTCATGGTGCTGAAGGGGTTAACAAGCTTCACAAGACAAACTCAAATAAAAAGCCCTAACATGTCGCAAGCATTCCACCTAACCTAATATACCGTAAGTATTTTGAACATTGGTTTCAGTGTCAGTGGCAATATGGCAACATCAGCATATACACACGTTAAGCCGGTGTCACAGGAGCACTTTAGCCGGAGATGTATCGTACCCACAATATTCAAGGTGTCAAATTGCAGCTATTTTGTTTGACGACTTGAATAAATATGAGATGGAATACAAGATGACATGATATAGCATTGTTTTGGCTATTTCATCCCTTCCAAAGACAGAATTTGGGATGGATGTAGATTCCGGGCGTACGGTCGTCATGTTTACATAGGGCGATCGCCGCGGTTAACTTCGCGTCTATTTTGACGGCGATTTTTTCTCTCGGTTATTTGCCCCATGCTTGCAATATAAAAGATGATGATAATATGTCATGGGAGGGGGGAGTTGAGGGGGGGGCAAAGCCCCCCCCCCCCCCCCTCAACATATTATTGTATCCAATGGCATTCAAAATAGACGGGAACATGATTGAAAGCATTCGACGCCGTGGTTAAGTTCGCATCTATTTTTACGGCGATTTTTTTTTTCTCGGTTATTTGCCCCCTGCTGGCAATATATATGATGTTGACAACATGTCATGGGGGAGGTGAGGGGGGGGGGGCTTTGCATATTATTGTATCTAAAGACAGTCGAAATAGACGGGAACATGATGGCAAGCGTCCGACGCCGCTCCACATAGTGTTGTTGTTGTTGTTCCCCAGGCTGTCTGGCCGAACAGCCCCAAGGCCCCGAGCAAGGCCAAGGCCATAACCGAGCGGCCCCACAAAACCCTCCCTGCTTACCACTAACAAAGCCTGGGTGACCGAAGCCACTCCAAGGCAGGGAGCAGAGGAGGGTGCAGAAATGCCCGGGAAACCAAAGCCCCACCTAAGGCCCTGTGCCCGCGTAGTGCAAACAAGGCTGGCGGTACGCCCGAACTATACATTCTACCCCAGAATTTGAACTATAAACCACAATTTTTTCTTGACATATTCAATAATAAACACTAAAAATAGTGGACTCGGCGTTCGTTTGATACCCTGACTGTACAATATTGATGAATTCAAGTCAATAAGCTAATATCCAGTCTATTATCTGACAATGTTCTCTTTCATTTTAAGTGTATTTTGTATCTTAAACCTCCTAAATGTGTAAAGTCCAAATTAACATGAGAATAAGTATCAAAATAACTCAAAATAATATGATAATTTGTAGCAGATTCAAGGCTCCGATACATGTAGCCGATAAACTTGCTCGTGTGCTGCCGGCTTTAGTCTCGGGGCCAGATCAACAGTTCCCGCAAATCGGTACCATCCACGAGAGACCAATTTTCAACATTAACTTCAATAAACGGTTACTGAAGTTGATAGATTGGGCGGAAGGGTAACACAGGATAGATCTAGAATTCTATATTTCTCAAATGCCTTGTGTGAATTTGTGTTTTGTTTTCTGTTGTGTAGTCCCTATTCTGGCTCTGTCTTGGGGTTTGTAATGGAGGATTAATGTTAAGAACAGAGTGTTCCTCAATCTCTCATGGGTGGTACTGATATTCACTCTGGCCCACAGACTTCATACACTGTCATTGTCAAGGGCAATTTATATTTCCCAGTTACAAAAATAAATAAATGACTACCTGCATATCGAACACGAGGGAAGGACATACACACTCACTCCCAAGGCGGATTCACGCAAGAGCTTCTCCGACAATTCTATTAGGCAATTTCTGAAGATTATAGAAGAATTTCATCACATTGTTTCCACATAGCAATTTTTATTAGTTATTTTGCCTTAATATTGCCTTTGTCCCAGTTTTGGTTTGCTTAGTTTGCAAGTTTTACATTTTAATCTACTGAAACAGTACTGACAAATATTAAGAGGTAAACTGTACACATTTGAATCTGTATCAAGCCTAAAAAGATAATATAGGGCTATGCAATACCTCAAATGCTAAAAGTTTAGCTATAAAGATTAAAGATTCGATTGGTTATACTGTATACTTAATATGGTTTGTCTGGGCATCGATACCAGTTAAATACACCCGTTATCACAGAAATGTTGCCCGGATAGAGTTGCAATAAAAACGCCTGTGTGAATCTGCCTTAAGGGACCAGGAATATAATCCACAACAATAAGAACAAACCACCAGACACTTTGAATTATAGGAGAGCTTCAAAAGGTGACGGCCATTGGTACTGCCTTGAGATTACGTTGAATACAGTGTTAGAGCGAGAGCGAGAGTGAGAGAGTGAGCAAGAGCAAGAGAGAGGAGGTAGGATGGGGGGGGGGGGGGGAGAGAGAGAGAGAGAGGAAGGGAGAGAGAGAGAGAGAGAGAGAGAGGAGAGAGAGAGAGCGAGAGAGAGAGAGAGGAGAGAGAGAGAGAGAGAGAGAGAGAGAGAGAGAGAGAGAGAGAGAGAGAGAGAGAGAGAGAGAGAGAGAGAGAGAGAGAGAGAGAGAGAGAGAGAGAGAGAGAGAGAGGAGAGAGAGAGAGAGAGAGAGAGAGAGAGAGAGAGAGAGAGAGAGAGAGAGAGAGAGAGAGAGAGAGAGAGAGAGAGAGAGAGAGAGAGAGAGAGAGAGAGAGAGAGAGAGAGAGAGAGAGAGAGAGAGAGAGAGAGAGAGAGAGAGAGAGAGAGAGAGAGAGAGAGGATAACGGATAAGAGGACGCGTTTACTTTTACTAAAACTAAAAAGAGTACAGTGGGTTGTTCTGAAAGTGAGGAATACCAACCAAAACATTGCAATGAGACATGTTTACCAATGTTATCAAGAGTAACGCCGATTCAGGGGAAGGGGACGTGGACTGCATCAAGAGTTGATTTGCGGCCCAAAAACAGAATTCCAGCACCGTCACGTTCGTCACTACAATGTCTCCCGTTGACCAGCTGATCTGACCATATATACTGTACTTCTATCTTGCTTCCAGTGGTCTGTACAGTGGCGCTAATAAGTCATGTCTAAGCTGTCATAATGTGTGGCTCGCTCTGTGCTGTATTAATGTCTGTCAGTCTATACAGTGGCGCAAATAAGTCATGTCTAAGCTATCATAATGTGTGGCTCGCTCTGTGCTGTATTAATGTCTGTCAGTCTATACAGTGGCACAAATAAGTCATGTCTAAGCTGTCATAATGTGTGGCTCGCTCTGTGCTGTACAGTATTATGTCTGTCAGATGTTGGATAGGGTGGGTAAGTGTAGGAACATGTTTGTATATCGCACTCGAAACGAATAAATCAAGTTTTAGATATTGCTGATACCAATTAATGATCAAAATATACTTGGTACTGAGACATCACTTATTAGGCCAACTGTACTATAGCTACGGTCAACACACGACACAAGGGAAGCCAAACACAGATTCAGGCTAAGCTAATCTTGACCACCTCATTAAGCCATTCAGTAACGATGCCGTCCTTTTAAATTTAGATGATTTTATTCGGTTCGAAAAGGGCCTCCAGCAATTAACAGGCTTCAAACTATCTCATTTAACCCATTTTACTACCACACATCATTTTTAAACTGCATTTATTAACAGGCTTCAAACTATCTCATTTAACCCATTTTACTACCACACGTCCTTTTCAAACTGCACAAAATTGTCTAAATATACCTTGAATCAAAAGAGGTTTGTCGGTACAAGAGTTGAGGGTGAGGGCGGGCTTAGGGGGGAAGCTGGGAACCAAACTTATATTCAACAGTCTATACTAGCTTAACCCGTCCAGTACCAGTGACGTCCTTTTAACTTTATTCTGGCTACTATTAGATGATTTTATTCAGTTTAGAAAGGGCCTCTAGCAATTAACAGGCTTCAAACTATCTTAATTAACCTTTTTTACTACCACAGATCCTTCTTAAGCTGCACAAAATTATCTAAATATAGCTAGAATTAAATACAAAAGACGTCGCTGGTACGGAAGGGGTTAATGGATGACACCAACAGTCTTAGCCATGGATTTCCTTGGAGTCACATTAACCAAGTCAAAAATATACCGGTGCTGTAGTGAGAGCAAGGTCTATTTTCAACCTATTACCGGTACACCTCTATTTTGATAATGTTAATTTAGTACCCCAAAATCTTGAATTATTATATTTTTTCCACCAACCAACTTCACCTCTAAACTCGATTAATGAAATCAACAAATACATGTGGCACTCCAAGGACTTGAACCTAGGATACTCACGTCGAAATTCCGCGCACTTATGCATTACGCTTTCAAAATTAAACCAGAATTAATGATAACAACCCCTCCCCCCAACTACCCAAACACTTAGCAAATAAACTGATATACCATAGTTAGTGTGTTTAAATATCTGTGTGTGGTAACCCAGGTTCGAATCCCGGCGGATCACATGCTTTCATTAATTTCATTAGGGGTGTTTGGTGTTGGAGTGAAATTAATAAAAATTGAAAAAGCCAACTCCAATATAAATCCATCTGTAAAACTACTCGTGTAACTCATATTTAAGGCCCTACTCCACTGTGTGACACCGTTCAACACACCACATCTTCACAATATTAGGATGCTGACTGCCACATAACATCACCACCTTCAAATTTTTACTTCATTACCATAGAACTACAACTTAAAAATTATCACTCATTTCACTGGTACGTTAAAACCCCGCACTTACGAACTAACCATACGAAATCCTGCCCAAAACACAAGAATCCGAAAGCATGAAACACGTCGCAGTCTTTCAAACTTTTATCTAGTTTCATACTTTGCCCAAAAGGCCAGGATGATAGTCTGAACCAGGTACCAGATTTTCCGAAAAATACATTGTGTTTTCAGACCTTAACCCAAAAATCACACAGAGTTTAAACCAGATACACTGTACTGTACTGTACTGGGTTTTAGAGGAATTGCCCAAAAAGAAAGGGGTAAGCATCCTAAGCTAATATCAAGTGTTAGGACAGTTACCTCAATATTTTGGACTATTACCTAGTCTGAAAGAGCAAGGCTTAAGCCCTTCACCACCATGACGTAGTTTCCATCATATTCTGGTTACAATTACATGATTTTCTTTAGTTTATAATGTACATCTATGAAACAAATGGGTGAATACAATCTCAACAAACTCTCTTAGTAACATAGGTCTTTCTTAAACTGCATAAAATCATCTAATTTTAGCCAGCAGCAAAGGTTAAAAGCCGTTATGGTGCTGAAGGAGTTAACAGTTTAGTATCCAGCAACGAGCAATCATCCTACCCATTACTTCCGTCTCCGTTACCTAGCAACGAGCCAACACGTCCATTTAAGTACTGAAACTGGTAGCAAGCAGGCGTAATAATCAATAAACGAGATCACTGCATCGGGGCGAGATCACAGTTGGTCATGAAGTGCTTTTGTTCTTGTCCGGCCAAACACACGCTCACTAGCCCACCAAACAGACACACAAACATCACAAATTGGTACCATTGGAGGGGGGAAATTTGTCCGCGGAAAAAAAAAGTGGGGATTGGGCTTGAGTAAATAGATAGATAGACCCGATTGACATACTGTAGCTAACGACCAACAAAGATACTGAGCAATGAATTAGGTGGAAAAGAAAACACAGGAAAGAGCTTGAATTATTTACTTTTCTTACGTTTCGGGCTACGCAGAACCCATCTTCAGAGAAATATATAGAATTCAAGCTCTTTCCTGCATTTTCTCTTCCACTTGGTATAATGGATCAGCCACATACTGAGTTATAATGTAAAACTTGCAAAATAAACAAACCAAAACTTATACAAACACAGTAAAAATAGATAGATACTGACTGAAAAGGGAAGTTAACTCTAAACATGATCCAATGTTAATACAAATTGTAACTAGTAACCCTCTCCGCTGGTACAGATGTTTGGCTCTGACCCACCCACACACTATATAGGGGTCCCTCACTTGACCAACGCATCACTTACAGCTAGTTAAAGATTTTGTCATTATACACTGTATATATATATATATATATATATATATATATATATATATATATATATATATATATATATATATATCTACTACCTTGATTAGTCTTACAAGTTGCTCTTGTTATAATGCATCTAGGGTATCTCGTTGTCTAGTAGTGTAAGCATACCAATGAATCCTCCTTAAAAAATAAAATTGAAGCTAGGTAATAACGATCTGTTGGTAAAGTGCGGGGCGCCCGTGTCTGGCCGAAACAAAGGAGCAACACTGAACAAGACAGCCTCGCAGCCTGGAGCGCGGGCGTAACCTTCTTGAGGCGACTGGACGGCCAGTTTTCTCAGCATTTTTCTAGTTTGCCACCGATATTGGCTTTCACTTTTCACCACATTTCTATGATTATTACCTTCAATTACTGTTCACCTGATTTACTTACGACCGTCATCAACCCAGGCACTAAGTTAATACTAGAGTGAATTAATCGACCTGTGCGACTGACTTCAGAGTATTTACCCAAGACTTAAAAGCCAAAATCGGATACTGGTTAGTTAACCCACGAAATCCGGGGGAGGCTTCATATGATCCCGATTGCTGTGTCCGGGGCCCTTTTGGTACAGGCAAACTTCATAATTCAGTAGCTACTGATTGAGACTACCTAGAACAGTCAATTTTTTTGCAAATTGTAGAAGTTTTTGTTACCTTTGAGATGACATCGCTACGACTCGTGGTTGCCGAGGTATGATGATTTTAGCGGCGATTTTTAGCACCTCATTTGAGACTCATGTGAGGCCTCCCGGATTCCTGCCAATATTTTGTTTTGCCTCATATGAGGCCTCCCGGATTCCGAGGGTTAAAATGCCGTAAAGGTGCCCACGTACCGCCGCCTTTAGTCTCTTGAATGTCCTCTGAAGGGGAACAACACGGTAGTCTGTAACACTTGTCCACCTCCATTTCCAATATTTACTTTATACTGGAAGAAGTTATTTTTATTCACTATTTGTAAGGAGGTGGTTGGGAGGGGGAAGACACCTTACAGGCTTTATCATCTTACTCACTTTCTACCTATTTACACACCTTATTTTCTTTCACCGCTATTGTGTGGCCACCTGTGCACTTTAAGGTCGACCAGCCAATTCATAGGCGGTGATAACAAAATATACAATCGATAAAAATACCACCCGCAAAAAAAATGAGTAGAGTTCGATATTTATTTATCAATGGTACAGTTGCCGTCAGAATTCTGTGTTGGTTGTGTAATGGTTAAGATGATTATGTTCTAGGTGTGGTGTCCCAAGTTCGAATCCTGGGAGGACCATATGCTTTCATTAATATATTCAAGTGCATTGGGATTTGTAATGGAGGTTTAATGTTAAGAACGGGGTGTTCCTTAATTTGTAATATTTCCGAGCGTGTAAAAAAACCTAGGAAGCTTTTGAACCTTGATAGAGCTGTTCGTTGTGTTATTTGAGTGTGAATTTTGAGGGTAACTGTTTTGACAATATATTAATCTAACTTACTCCTATTTGGCGGGTCTTTTTTACTGACATCGGATAGTAACTGGACTACCACATAGAAATTGGCCCGTCAACCCCCTATAGCAATCCCAGAGGGCGCAAAAACGGCTGATATGTATAGAACGTCAACAAGGAGTCATCATCGGACGCTGAACACGGAGTCACTTGGAGAACACTTTGAGGCATTGTTGCTTGTGGGGTTAAACTTTGTACAGGAGGCGCTTGGATGGCTTGCAAGTGGTGGCCGAGTTAACGTTTTCTATGAGCCACCTGGTAGGGCGCGGAGTTACGGAAAGGCCAAGTCGCACCATCACTTGCTCCGGCAACTTTTAGGGAGCAAACTGATAAGACCCTTGAAGCATGATCCTTGGCTTTGTAGGAATTAAGTTTTATAGGAATTAAACTATCTAAAATCTTCTTTTAATACATTTTCAAAACAGAACATACTCTGAAATTTTGCTTAAGAGAAAGTTACTGACCAAAAATTACAAGATATTTTGAGAATTGTGTATTAGTGGAGAAAGTGTGGGTGTGACTCTGCCTTAACTTGTGTCTCCCGTCCCGTCCGTCTGACCCGCGTCAAGCATCACGAACCCTTCCATGGCCCGGCACTGGCTCCAACAGTAAACCACTAGATACACTCAGATGCCATAGTCTCTAGCGCACTCATAAGATTTTGTGGAACCCCTATGTTTCTCTCTATGCAATTATAACTATCTGGATCGTGGAACCCCTATGTTTCTCTCTATGCAATTATAACTATCTGGATCGTGGAACCCCTATGTTTCTCTCTATGCAATTATAACTATCTGGATTGATTTTTTGATATAATTTGCTTGTCAATTAATAGTATACATCGTTTTGTAATTGATGTAAAGAACAATATATTCATAAATTCGTTTTCCGAGCTATACTTCCATACGTATAAATAGGTGAAGTCCACGAATACTTACGAGTGGGTTAGAGACTATGGTATCCGAGTGTACAGTCACCAGCCATAATACCTGCACACCCATTTGACTCTGTATCCAACCCAAGCCAGACACTCCGGTGTTCTGTTATAGTTTAGGTGCTTATGTTCTGGGTGTGGGGTACCGAGTTCGAATCCCGGGAGGACCATATGCTTTCATTAGTTTAGTCCAAGTACATTGGGGTTTGTAATTGATGATTAATGTTAAGAACGGGATGTTACTTATATCCCAGAGGCTTCACCAGTTGGCGTTATAGATTCCGATGGGTGTGCAGGTATTACGGCGCATGACATTACACTATCATCAAATACTTCCAATACTATTCTTAAATTCTGATTGGGAGATATCACTTTTATTTTGAGTGACACGAGCACCTTCCACCTTTTAACCCCTTCTATACCGGTGATGTACTTTTCTATATATTCTGGCAACTATTACACAATTTTATTGAGCTTAGGAAGGACGTTGACCAATCAAAAGGCTACAAACTATCTCGATTAATCCTTTTACCTACCACATATCCTTCCTAAGCCTCATAAAATCATCTAAAAGTAGCTGCAATCCACTGAAAAAGACGTCGCCGGTACAGAAGGGGTTAAAGTACCTATAAGTGCACAACCATAATCTTCATTGTACGAGCAATATAACAAACCATGTCCCATGAAGCTGACAATTGTCAATGTCTCTCAAACAAATGTTATAAAAAGATCATGAAACAAGATATTAACTTTTGCAAGAAACTCAATAATCCTAAAACCGACAGCCATAAAAATATCAAAGTAAAACATTTTGGTGTACAGTATATCCTGCAACAACCACATGACGCAACATAATAAAGCATTAAGGGAGCCCACCTCACTTTTTTATCTTTCTCTCCCTCTCTCTTTGGCTTGTATACATTCGGCCCCATTCAGCCTACTGTTTTAAGACATTTATCCCCATCCAGGTGTCGATATTTTCCGGGCGAGCGGTAGCGAGCCAGCATATGTATATTTTTGTTTTGACAGCAAGCTAAATTTGTACATTTTTCGATAGAAAAATGTCTCCGGCGAAGCCGGATTTCTCCATACAATGCTGGCTCGCTATCGCTCGCCAGGAAGAAATCGACACCTGGATGGGGATAAACTTCTTAAAACAGTTGGCTGAATGGGGCCGAATGGATACAAGCCAGGGAAAAAGAGAAAAGGAGAGAAAAATAGTGAGGTGACCCCCCCTTAAATGAAAGCCCCTGTACCAGTATAATGTGTGTCGTGACCTAAATGCCTGTAGTCCAAAACAACCCTATCATTGTTGCCAGTAACAATTATAGTTGGGCCGGATTTCTAGCGTTGGTGAGTGATGTATGTTTTTTGTACTATTGTTGATATCTTGTCTAATTGCAAATTTAGCTTAATATAAAATTTGATATAAATTGTAGTTTCTTTATTCATAAAGAATTTAGTAAAAAATTACCAAATGTCCCGGACTTCCCAAATTGACTAATTCCTTGAACATGACGATGGTTCTTTGTTATATGTGCGATCAGTTTACTTGGGAACCAGGTTAACTTGCTCATGTAGTGATGTACACCCTATGTGGTGGTTTTGTGTTCTTTGTTATATGTGCGATCAGTTTGCTTGGGAACCAGGTTAACTTGCTCATGTAGTGATGTACACCCTATGTGGTGGTTTTGTGTTCTTTGTTATATGTGCGATCAGTTTGCTTGGGAACCAGGTTAACTTGCTCATGTAGTGATGTACACCCTATGTGGTGGTTTTGTGTTCTTTGTTATATGTGCGATCAGTTTGCTTGGGAACCAGGTTAACTTGCTCATGTAGTGATGTACACCCATGTGGTGGTTTTGTGTTCTTTTATTTCAAAATTGTATTTTGCTAAAGCGTTAGTTTCACCTGGCGATTCTGATAAGTTCCTTCGTCTTTATATTGTGTCGTCCCTGTTTTGGTTTGTTTGTTTTTCAAGTTTTATATTAAAATTATATTTTTTCACCAACCAACTTCACTTCTAAACTCAATGAAATCAACAAATATTTGTGGCACTCCAAGGACTCGAAACTAGAACACTCACACAAAAATTCTGAGCACTTATGCATTACGCTATCAAGACAGAATGATGCACAAGCCTATGATTTATTATGCAGTTTCGAATCCTGCATATTAATCTGAGCATGTACATACATTCCAACTGTGCTATGGTAGCCTAATGTATAGACGAATGGAAGGAGTAATTAATGGGGCACTTATCCCTAAAGAAGGCCTCGCTATAAATTGCTCCTGAACCAGAATGAATTATATTTTTTCACCGACCAACTTCACTTCTAAACTCAATTAATGAAATCAACAAATACATATAACAAATATGGTATTAACTATCTAGGAATACGGCAAAACTAAAGCAAATACTAGCAACACTCAAGGGGTTCGTGAGGGATTAATACAGAACCAATAATATGGACAGCTTCAATCATTGTAAAGGAACTTGTGGATTCAGTTGTACGTCAGCCAGCACGGCGAGGCTCTTGTCACTCTCAAACTAACAACATCCGAGTTATTAGAACACAAACTACAGCGTTAAGGGAGCTCACCTCGCTTTTTTCATCTTTCTCTCCCTCTCTCTTTGGCTTGTATACATTCGGCCCCATTCAGCCAACTGTTTTAAGAATTTTACCCACATCCAGGTGTCAATATTTTCCTGGCGAGCGGTAGCGAGCCAGCATATATATATTTTTGTTTTGACAGCAAGCTAAATTTGTAAATTTTTCAATAGAAAAATGTCACCGGCGAAACCAGATTTCTCCATACAATGCTGGCTCGCTATCGTTCGCCAGGAAGATATCGACACCTGGATGGGGATAAATGTCTTAAAACAGTTGGCTGAATGGGGCCGAATGGATACAAACCAGAGAAAGAGAAAAAAAAAACAGGTGACGCCCCTTAAAAAATTACAATAATATGAGATAATGAGGCAGTTTGATAAATTTTATCATAAAGACTGTCAAGACATTTAGACACTTTGTTTGACCTTATTACTCAAGCTACTCAATTTTATATTGGGTCATCCCAATTTTGGCTTGTTGATTTTGTGAGTTTTAAATTTTATTATTAGTTACTTTGCCTTTATATTGTCTTTGTCCGAATTTTGGTTTGTTTAGTATGCAATTTTTACATTTTAATTTAATAATAATAATATCCTGCAACTCTTGGAAACACGGCACAGGATTACATTTTTGCTGATCAAGTATTCCGATCCGGTAAAAATGGCTAGAAAATACGAACATCCCGCATATATATTAATCAAGTACAGTCGTGGCCAGTAACACTTGAACACCTCTTTACCTCTTTATAATAACCAAACCATGAGCAGTCAACAGTGAACGCAAGTAAAATTGACCGTTGTGGCTGGATAAATTGTTTAGTTTGCAAGTTTTACATTTTAATTCACAATAAATTTTCCTAATACTGTACTGTGTGAGCCTATCATACCTGGTCATCGAAATATTGATCCGATTTCCTGGCTCCGACTGTACGCTGGGAGAGCATTGATAAATTAAACTTAATACAGGTCTCCCTCACTATCCGATGACCGAATTTACGTTGTCTTTGTCCAAGTTTTGGTTTGTTTAGTTTGCAAGTTTTAAATTTTAATTATTATAGATTTTTAGGTGTTTGTGTTTTGGCTGGTCCGAGAATGCATCCCCATTTACCCCATTAATTTTAGGGTTTGCTATACGATTTTTCTATTTAAGATCGGGTTTTCAGGAACGTAACCCAATCGTAAATCGAGGGAGACCTGTATTTCCCCACTCACCATACATGTATACCATTTATGACACCAATCACCACAATATCACCATACCAGCACCAATCAATCCATTTATGACACCAATCACCACAATATCACCATACCAGCACCAATCACCCAATCAATCAGAAACAGGTTTACAACACGTTTTAGGCACCATTCATACATAGGCTCAAATACCATAAGTCAGGTCATTGCAATTTAGAAATAAAACCTCCTTAATTCAATTTTCCCCAGAAAATTTTAATAACTTTATATACAATTCATAAAAAACCTACATAAAAGTCAAGCCTCCTAGGCAGACAAAAGTTAGACCTTATAGAAAATCCTGGTCAAATAAATGATCAGTTTGTGGTTTGCTTTGCAGGTTGATGAAAGACTAGTACAATTTAGACAAGGAAGTGTATTTTATATTAGGACGTTTGTCACATTTCAAATTAATTCTAACATAAATGTGTGAAGAGAAGGATGTTTATTAACATGAAAGGAGTGAAACATAAAAGGAAAGCAAGGAAGGCCAAGACTTACTAACCAATACAGATTATGCCATATAAAAAATGACCCCCAAGAGGGTAGAGAAGAGCGAAGATGAACTCCTTGGGAGAGCATTCATTTGTACTCCCTCCAACTTACAGTCATTTATGGTGGTACCTATCGTTAGTATTGCTAAATAATCTGGGCCAAGGTCTTGAAAGTTGACTGACAAAGGAGGCTGTCAAGGAACCTGGAGTGCTGCCACTAGAAGTTAGTAAAAGCAAGAAAGCTACACTATTTAGGTTTTGAATAGTATGCATGTGTACATATAATGGACAAAGGACTATAATCAAATCAGATAAATAGAAGTAGAAATAACAGAATGGTAAGAGAAATACCAAATGTGAATTAGCTTTTATTGAAAAAATAGTTCCCTAGTGTCTTACTCTCACAGCCCACTGGCACTAGTCGGCCTTTCTCTCTGGTGTAGGGATGTGGCGACCCCACCACCCGCCACTTTGGTGGTGCAATCAGCTTTTGGAGCCGTGGACCACTGGTTCCCATCCTCAGAAAATTCCTGTGCTTGGTATGTTTCCAGCCAGGGCCCCACTGGGGTAAATAAAATAGCAAAACAGTGGTGGAACTGCCACCTGGGTGAGGGACTGCTCTGGGTCTGCTCCTTCAGCGTTAAGGGTCATAATCCACTTAGTGGAAATGGCACTGTGGAGTGGGTAACTGGAAGTATGTCTGGGAGCCTGGAGGCAATTTCTGCCATGGCCATCCCTTTAGGGGGGCTCCCTCTGGAAGCGAGGTGTCAGATTGATGATATGATGATGACAAAATGTCTCGCTTTATATCTTCAGGCTGAACTGAAAACTTAAAACAAAACATCATCCTAATAAAGGCCGATCATCAAATGCTGTATCTCTTACCATTTTGAACTGTGAATTATGAAAATGCTTAACCCACTGAGCCCCAGCTAGTTATAAATAAATGTACCACCAGGGACCAGCAGGTTTTGAAAAAAAAAAAAAAAAAATATATATATATATAAAAAAGGTCAAAAAGGGGTCCTACGGAGCCTCCGAAAGTCGATTTTACAAGAGTATAAAAAAGAAGGCAATAACCCCCAAAAACCATGTTTTAGCGCGCTCACGCGCACGCGGTTGGACTTTGAGAGTTTTCAACCATCGGCATGGTTGCGTGGGATACTTACACAGTGAATGGAGGATGCCTTTAGGCACATGGACCTTTTTGTTTTATCTGTGTTTTTCCTTCCTCCGTTCATTGTCTCTTAAAAAAAAAAAAAAAAAAAAAAAAAGTTCCCATACAAATCTGAGCCCTCTAGGTGCCATAGGACAAGAGTAATTAACACTGACGCAACATATGTGACGCTGGGGTTTAGCGTTACATACATTGCCGACGCACTGTTTGCGTCGCTGGGGCTCAGTGGGTTAATAGTAGGTCAAGGGCATAATGATTAGAAAGTTAGTTAGTTATAACTGTGTCGCTAGCACAAGTAGAAGTATGGATAGTACTGAGGATAGGGAGTAAAATCTAAGACATAAAAATTCTTGTTAACAGAAAGAGGAGGAATTGTCACAATGTTTGAACGAGAATGTGGCAACAACACACAATTCATTTTAATATTAAATTAATTATCTCTGAAGGCTTAACCTAAATGTCAAATAGTTCTTTAGTTTATATATATGTCGGCATATATAAAAATAAAATTTAAAAGTTAGCTATAAAAATTTGTGAAAAACATTAACATACGGAGGTCCGATCAAACACCATCATTCCACACACACAGTCAGATATACACATGCAGATTAACCATCGTAAAAGCTTTCCCTACGACCTTTCCCGACCCAGATTGACCCTTATAGATAAACGACAAGGGTCAATCTGGGTCGGGAAAAGGTCATAGGGAGGGCTTTTACGGTTTAAAGGAACGGCCCATATAAATGGTGTTCAGATTTCCAATGGAGAAATTACAATCGTATAAAAAAGGTGTGCTTATATATAACCGCTGTCATGGCCTCATTATGCAATCATTTGTCCATAACCCAAAACTATTATGATTTTGAGACTAAAGTGTATTGAGTTTTATTATGATAATACAGTAAAACCTCGCCCATCCCCACTAATTGGGGGAGAACCCTGTCTGGATCTGCCGAAAGTCCGGACATATATTCAGCTATCCAGACAAATCTGGATGGCTGAAACATGAGTCGAGATATCTAACTTAAACAAACAGACTTAGGTTTCAGCTATCCAGACAAATCTGGATGGCTGACATACAAGTCTGGATATCTAACACTGGATGTAAATAATGTGTGGAAACTTTTATTCGTCTTGTTCGTTTCTGGATTGACTTATATTTTTCCCAAGCCATCCAGACAAGTCTGGTTGGCTGAAACATGAGTCTGGATCAAAATGCCTGTCTGGATCTCTTGGGTTTCCGGATCTGAGAGCACCGGATGGGAGAGGTTCTACTGTACTGTATTATTATCCACTTGCAATGAAACTAGCATGTCATCTTCTGATGAAACTGTAGCATCTTAACCCACACCATACTGGCGACGTCTGTTTAACTTTATTCTGGCTACTATTAGATAATTTCCTTCAGTTTAAAAAGGGCCTCCAGTAATTAACAGGCTACGAAATATCTCGCTTAACCTTTTTTACTCCCCCAGATCCTTCTTAAACTGCACAAAATGGTCTAAATATAACTAGAATCAAATATAAAAGCTGTGGCCGGTACAGAAGGGACTAAGCCCTTCTGTGCCAGCGACGTCTTTTGTATTTCATTTCAGATACACTTAGACGATTTTGTGAAGCTTAGGAAGGATATATGTATGATAGCTAAAAGGATTAATTGAGAGAGTCTAGCCTTTTCACGAGTCGATGTCCTTCCTAAACCGCACAAAATCGTCTAATAGTAGCCAGAAAATACTGAAAAGTACATCACCGGTACAGAAGAGGTTACCAATAAACACACTTTCCTAAGTGGTCATAATTCCTCGGTACAGGCAACGCAAGTAAGTTGGAACACATTCATTCATCCATAATTAGTGATTATGCAAATTAATAGTTCACATAATGGTATATGCAAGGAATTAATATAGCAACAATTACATAATTATAAATGCTGGCTTAAGGCAGTGTCACACAAGCCATTTTTCCAGCAATTTTTACGGGCAATTACTGTCTGGCTGCTTCAGAATTTTAGTCCTATAAGAATTTAACTGTCTAACAATCTAATCTCAATCTAGTTTCCAATTCCAATGCGAAAGTGCCTCAAAACATCACAAAAAAAACCTTACTCATCAAATATTTCCGGAAAATGTGCTCGTGTGACAACGGCTCGAGTTTCAATTCCTCTATAATCAATCACGGTAGCCGTAAATGCTCTCCCAGTTTTATTGGGATCGTAAATGTTCGAATCAAAAGTAAGAATAGCCTTGTTTAAATGACCTCATGTTTTTCCTCAAGAGTAAAACTAAATTTAGGCTCAACATGAGAATAAAATATCATGTTTTTGCTCACGAGTAAAACAACTAAATTTAGGCTCAACATGAGACTAAAATACAAACAAAATGCTCAATATAATCTCCTATTGAGAAGTCTGCTATAGTTCAGTAATAGATCATAGCGTGTACCCGGTGCACGCTGTGTACTGTACTTTATATTAGGTTAAAAAGCTCTATCACCATATTCATACCAGTTCTTAAGTGAAAACCATTACCTATAAAAAATGAGCGATGACTTAGGCAATTCGCCACTTGCTAGTTGTAGACTATATGGACGTTTAAGCTTTAAACATCAATATTAAGGCAAAATACAAGCTAAAATGCATTTGTAGTACACATGATGATGCAGATTTTACCACCATGCTCTCCCTGCTCAACAGCTGGGCTAAGGTGGGTGCCCTCATGATCAAAGACTAATATTTAATAATTTCTACTAAATATTGATGGCTCTGTCTCGAGTCGTCCACCCCCATCTAAAAAAAAGTATGTGCCTGAGTATATAGATAGATAGAAATATTGATGTCTACATGAGCTTCCCTATAGTCTGAAACTTACAAGTGATCAATTTGCTACTAAGATAAGAAATTAGTTATGGGGAGAGATTGAGGATAAAACTATAGGACCTTTGCGAAATTATTCATAACTCAAAGGAAATATAATTTCATACCCAAAACGTTAGTACTTAACTCTCTCAGTACGATGATAACTTTCTCTTACTCTGGCTAGTAGTAGACTATTCTATTCAGTTTAGGAAGGGTCTGTGAAAGAAAAAATATCCTTCCTAAACAGAGTATAATAATCTAATGCAAGCCAGAATGAAGCTAAATGAATGGCATCATACTGAGGGGGTTAACTAAAGAACAGGAAAGCAATTTTCACTCCTTGACAGCTCAAAGAGACCACCAAGTTTCCAAATACCTCGCTTGTTATGTGTTTTACCTATAATCACCTATTTTCCAGTTATACAAGAGTAGCAGTGGTCTACCATTAAATTTGAGCATCCATTGTGAAAATTGAACCCTTGTCATGCCAACCATCGGAGTTTGTGGGAGCTCTTACCGGTACCACTCCAGTAGGCTGTTGACAAATAGTTTTTATTATTATTATACCGGTACAACTGACCCACCAGCTTCCACCAAGAGGTACGGTAGTTTGTTGGTCGCCTGTACTGCTTCAACACTGATTCAACCCTTTCGGTATTAGGATATTATTCTGGCTAATATCATACTTATATTACTGGGAAGGATCTGAGGGAGAGAGAATGGGATATTAGAGATGGTCGATACCCCTTCCATCGCTTGAGGTCCTTTCTAAGCATAGTAAACACGCTTATTTGAAATAAAGGGGTAATCGGATACCGAGAGGGTTAATTTGCTTTTTTTTTCCCAATACTGGAAGAAAATATGTTGAACGGTTGGGTCGCTCGTTAACCCCACGGACAAAAAAATAAAGCTGCAATATTGGAACGGGTTATCTGTTGAGTCACACACAAAAGTTATATTCTACTTCCATAACTTCAAACTTGGTTTATCTCTCTAGTAAAAAGAAAGCTAAACTTTTAATATACATGAGCTGAAGCTTCATACTCAAGCTTTGCTCATTATTATAACGAGTACCAATATTACTTTCCGATATCAAGAAAGGAAAACAAAGATGAAGTTATGAAGGCGAGACGTCTTTTGAGCGTGAATATTTCTGTGCACTTCCCCTGTGAAAAAGAGGATTCCAGTCTTGTATTAAATCTTCTCCGGTGCTGTACATATACTTTACGCATTGAAAGTGTCAACTGCTCTGGTCTAAAACTGGGCAACTTCTCCTCATCCACTTGCTTCAAACACAAGCAGTGAATTCAACAAGCAAGGACTTTTAACAGAAGAGGAATGCTTACACCTCCTCTCCAACAGCCTAACAACCTTGCCCATCTAACAGGCAACAGGACAACTGCCACCGAACTACCGACACTACGGAGCCAACGCCGCCACAAATCCACCAGAGCCATAAAACTGACTGTGGTAAAAAGCCGGCACTTCAAGGAGCAGACGCCGCCACGCAACCCTTGGAGCCACAGAGAGGGTAATATCAACGAGCCTACACTGTTATTGTTATGGTTGCCATGGAGACGGTGAGCCTGGGCCAGGGCTGCTGAGGGGTGTCAAGTGCTAGGACAAAGAGGACTTATGGGTCGACGCGGCCTGGATCAGCTCTGCAAACGACCGGTCAAAACAGTTTTTTAACTCCGCGTAGGACGTAACCAGAATGTTCTGTTCATCATGGGACATCAAACAGATCTGTAATACAAACATGTGTAAGCACAAATTATTGCATGCATTAATACATAAGGGGTATTGTTTCAGTGTTGTCGTAAGGCTTTAATACACAACTAAAAATGTGCGCAGTTATCTTCTATCCTTTCTGGCATTCTTACATCAGATACAATACTGAAATAACTTATTTCCCCTGCCCAAATTTGGAACTTTGCTGGAAGGAAGCAATGCGTCAGATATGATGATGATAGATAATAAAGAGAGGTGCACTTGCCTTATCGTGTGTACCAGCATCCAACTTGTTTAAGACGGCCACCACATGAGCCAAGTCCAACCACGGCCGCCCATCTTCCGTCACCTATAGAGACACGTAGGAGTTAGAGAAACCCAATGCTATAATAACAATTTGTATGGTTATAATAATGTTGGGTGAGCCTTGCAAGAACCCCCAACACCGACAAACACCCCTCCAGGAGCCCCCAACACTGACGATACCATCGACATCGCATTTATTTTTCTTTTATTTCATAATATTGTTATATCCATTATTTTGATAAGATTTAGTTGTTGTTGTAGCCCCAAGACGCCCTTTATAGGAATTCCCCGGCATCCAAGTAGTACCAAGAGCTGCACCTCCCAGGGGGGAAGTATAGTGATATCCGTTTGTGAGAGGGCAGTGGGGAGGTCAGCTTCCTCCATCCGCATCTCTCCCAGCAGCGCAACCGTTGCAGGCGGATCTCATTGGCACGTTATTCCCCCTTTTAGTCGCCTAGTAGGACACGCAGTAGAATACATGGGGCATATTCTTTTCCTCTACTATATATCGGTGAGGATGATACTGTGTGAGAGGAGGATTGGTTTAGGCTCCACTGAACTACAGGTAGGAGTTCAGGCCAGTCCTTCCGCTGGCTTTGGATCATCTATCTATAGATAGATAGATAGATGATCCAAAGCCAGCAGAAGGACTGGCCTGAACTCCTACCTGTAGTTCAGTGAAGCCTAAACCAATCCTCCTCTCACACAGTCACCGGTTGCATCTCCCACAAACTTATGTTTGGGCACCCACCCACACTTCCCCTTACTCCTCGACACCCACATTGGTCCCTTGGATACCATGCCTGTACCCCACCAGGACTATAGTCTATTCGCTGTAAGTAGGCCAGAAATAATAACCTCTATCCTCTGTACCTCAAAAAGGGCTAAAGCAAATTTGCTGTAAATTTCCACATCTATTCCTTGACCAACTCTTCCTAAATAAATATTAGCTCAATTACTGTAGTTGTTTTTTAGTTACAGAGGTTAGAGGTCATGATTTCTCGCCTACTTACAGCAAACTACAGTATAACTAACCCTTCTGCGGTCCACTGAAAAGGATCTACACCCCAACCTCATCCCAGAAATCTAACCACCCAACCCCAATCAGGCGGGTGAGCAAGTCGCCATCCTGAAACACCCCCTCCCCAGCCCGTACTAAACTGGCGGCAAGCTACGAAGACCCCAAGGTAATAATCATTTGTAGGTCTGGGACCGGGGGAGTGCTGGAGGCCCTTAGTGATCCTTGGTCTCTGGGTCTTGTCCTGGGCGACCTACTCTAATGTGTGTGAATTATATATTTTGTTTTTTTATCTTGTGTTGTGTTGTCCCTGTTTAGGCTCTGTTTAGAGTCGGCCAACCCCAGCTATGGGGTATGTGCCGGAGTATATACATACATACAGGTATATGTGGGAATAAGTTAAAATTATCTCACTACGTGTATACCAGTATTTTTTCAGCCGATACGGTGAACATGAGCAAATTTGGTCTCATAGACTGACATAATTGGCCCAATTTACCGGAGACAACACACAAGAGGAATGGAGCAAAGTATATACCCGGATATCAAAGATCACGGACAACCTACATAAGATAATGGTACAATGTAAATTAAAAAAGAAACGCTGTTACATGAAAGTCTAAAATTTTGACCAATCACCCTTTAAATGTCGTTCTTTACTCTTGTCCGTAGGATTCTCAAATGAATGTATTTCTCTCTAGAACTTACTGAATTTTTCAACAAGATTGTTAATAATGTTTTAAATATGTTGCAAGAAAAATACTGGTGTACGAAATACTCTCATTCAACCTGTCTCAAAGAAGGGTGACCGCTCTCAACCCTCCAACTATCGTCCAATTGCTCTCATCTCTTGTACTGTATCTCTTAAATTTTTGAAACTATTCTTGCTTCCAAATTTCTAAAGCATTTCTCTTCTCATAATCTACTCTCAGATCGCCAGTATGGTTTCCTTAAGGGCCGCTCTACAGGTGATCTTTCATAGCTTACTAACTCTTGGTCATCTTCCTTTCGGGACTTCGGTGAGACCTTTTCTATTGCACTAGACATATCGGAGGCCTTCGATAGAGTCTAGCACAAATCTTTCATTTCTAAACTACCTTCCTTCGGTTTCTATCCCTCCATTTGTGCCTTTGTCTCTAATTTCCTTTCCGACCGTTCCATAGCTGCGGTTGTGGATGGCCATCGCTTACTTCCTCAGCCTATCAACTCCGGTGTTCCTCAGGGCTCTGTCCTATCTCCTATTCTCTTTCTAATTTTCATAAATGAACTTCTCAACTGTATTTACCTAATTGTAATTGTATTTACCTAATTGTAGTTTACAGTTGAGCTAAGCTCGTGTTGTCCTGTCTCTCAGTCTACTTTTTATCAAATTTTTTCTTGAAAATATGGATATTCCTTGCCCCTACCACCTCCTCCTCCAGCTCATTCCATTTGTCAATACATCTATAGGGGAAGCTAAACTTCCTGATATCGTTCTTGCAGGTAGGTCTTTTTACTTTGTAGCTGTGGCCTCTAGTTATTCCTGTATCCATAATTAATATATGATCAGGCAAAGCATCTCTATTGATGATATGCAGTTTGGTTTTATGCCAGGACGTGGTACAACCGATGCTATCTTCATAGTCAGGCAGATACAGGAAAGATACTTACTAAAAGGCAGGGATCTTTACTTTGTGTTTGTGGACCTGGAGAAGGCCTTTGATAGGGTACCTAGAGATGTTGTGCAGTGGGCTATGAGGAAACTTGGTGTGGAAGAGTGGTTGGTGCGTGTGATAATGAAGATGTATGAGGATTCGCGAAGTTCGGTAAGGGTGAAGGGTGTACTGAGTGATGAGTTCGCAGTCCGTGTTGGAGTCCATCAGGGTTCAGTGTTAAGCCCCCTCCTCTTTATTATGGTCTTGGAGGCGCTGTCTAGAGTTTTTAGAGGCGGACTCCCGTTGGAACTGTTTAATGCAGACGATTTAGTCCTAATAGCTGACAGTATGCAGGATGCTGAGGCCAAATTCAGAGAGTGGAGAGAGGGCATGGCGAGCAAGGGTTTAAGAGTCAATATTAACAAAACCAAGGTTATGCATTGTAGATTGAGACGAGGCAATGTGGAAAAGAGCGGTGCATACCCATGTGCAGTGTGTGGAAAGGGAGTGGGCATTAACTCAATTCAATGTAGCATCTGTCGATGTTGGTTACACCATGGGAGTAAGCGCTGTAGTAGAATAAAGGGGCCCCTGCCGAAGGATAAGTCAGAAATAGAGAAATTTGAGTGCGTAGTGTGCAAAGGAGTGCTTGTGTTAAGTGATGATCCTGTGGCTGTGAATTTTGGAAATGAGTCTTTGGAGCTGGTGAACAAGTTTTGTTACCTAGGAGATACCATCTCTGCCGGTGGTGGGGCCGAGGCTGCCACTGTTGCTAGAATTAGGTGTGGCTGGGGGAAGTTCAGAGAATTGATGCCAATCCTGACCATGAAAAGAATGCCTCTACCCCTGAAGGGAAAGGTGTATGCCTCATGTGTTAGAAGTGCAATGACGTATGCCTCAGAAACATGGGCCGTTAAAGTAGAGGATGTCAACAGAATGGAGCGTAATGAGATGAGAATGGTGAGATGGATGGGTGGGGCCAGGCTACAGGATAGAATAACAAATGTTGAGCTGAGGAGACGTTTAGGTATAAAGAGTATTAGCGAGGTGATGCGTACAAGTAGACTGGGATGGTATGGACATGTGGAGAGAATGGATGAACAAAATTGGGTGAAAAAATGCAGGTCTGTGATTGTGGAGGGAGCTGCACCAAGGGGTGGACCGAGGAAGACCTGGGATCGGACTATACGTGCCGATCTCAAATCCAAGAACTTGACAAGTGAAGCAGCCCTTAACAGGGTTGCCTGGAACGCCGCCATTAGGACAAGAGACTGAAACTGCACTGATGTGTGGAACACTCAGTCTTAAAATTTTATGTATGTATGTATATCCTTCCTATCCAGCCTCTCCAGCCCCCGGGTGCATTTGTACATCATTATCATGTCTCCCCTCTCTCTCCTCTCTTTTAGACTCGGTAGATTTAATTTGTCTAGCCTCCCTTCATATGGCAGTTCTCTGAGACTTGGAACCAATCTAGTAACTGCTCTCTGGATTCTTTCTAACTTGTGAATATGCTTCTTTAGATGCGGGGACCACACCACTGCTGCATACTCCAATCTTGGTCTAATCATACTCTTAATAATTTTCGCTACCATGGTCTCATCCAAGTAGTTCAGAGCAACTTTCATATTCCCGGCCATTGCATACATTCCGCTAAAGAGCTTGTTAATATGTTTCTCTGGCGACAAATTATCTTGTATAATCAACCCTAAATCCTATTCTTTTTCGGCCTTGCTAATTATATTATCTCCCATCCTGTACTCCCAATTTGGTCTATTCACACTTCTTCCCATATTTAACACATGGCATTTACTTATATTAAATTTCATTTTCCACTTGGTGCTCCATTCGTATATTTTATCTAAATCCCCTTGCAGCTCCTCACAACTACTTTTATTTGTTATTTGTCTCATAATTTTTACGTCATCTGCAAACATTGACATGTAGGAGTTTATGCCTATCAGCAGGTCATTCACGTACATAAGGAACATGAGAGGTGCCAACACAGATCCCTGCGGCACACCACTCTCAACTTTCCGCCACGATGAGTAAGTTCCTCTAATGTTGGTCCTCATTTCCCTATCTATTAAATAGCTCTCCATCCATTTCAGCAAACTCCCCCTGACACATCCTAGTATCTCAAGCTTAGATAACAATCTCTTATGTGGTACCTTATCGAATGCTTTGGAAAGGTCTAAGTAGACGCAGTCCACCCATCCGCCTCTTTCTTGGAGTACATCTATCACCCTACTGTAATAACATAGCAAACTGGTAACATAAGATGTCCCTTCTCTGAATCCAAATTGCTTTGGGGTTATTATCTTCTTTCTCTCCAACATTTTCATCCAACTCTTCCTAATTACCTTTTCACAAATCTTGCATACAATACTAGTAAGTGAAACTGGTCTATAGTTTAGAGCAGTGGTTCTTAACCTTTTTTTACAACGACCCAAAATCCTGGCCAGAATCTACTATCGACCCATGCCCTAAATTCCTTATAAGACCTAAGTCTGACTAAGACCTTAACTTAATTTTTCAACATAAATAATTATAACCTTTTCAGTATGATTACATTTTTAAGTCTGGCTACCACTAAGTGGCTATAATATATTTCAGCTTGAGAAATAGCAGCTCTAGGATTCAAGGGGTTCACAAATACTTCAACTTGACATTTCAGTGCCGTGACTAATCTTAGTTTTATGTAGGCTGCTGATAGCTTTATTAAATACACAAGGAGGCTTCTCATAGTCAAGGTGTATAGAAATTATTTTGGTAAAAACAAAACCAATAAGTGAAATAAAACTTGCGTAAATATTATTAAGGTTGGGGTGATCAATACAAGGGAATAATTATGAACATTAATGAAAACAAATATAATGACATTTTGTAACCTGAAAAATACAAATGAAATTAAGAAATACTTTTGATATGACATAAAACATAATGTATTTCCTGGTTATAACATTATTATTAAGAATACATAATAGGATTATGCTTCACTCCAAAGACCCAAATTAGGTTGAATATTGTCAGAGATACAGTGTGAATGAAGACGCTTCGGAGTGTAGCCTACGAGTCAAAATAATTAATCATAAATCATTAATGAGAGCCCTGACACTGCATGGATATGACTAGCTTCTCAAATTGAGGTGATTTTGATGACAGGCAGCATCTTCGGTCATGCTGTGGTTGCAATCGGTTTCGGTACTTTATCATCCTAATCTTGTCTCACGTAGGAAAGTTGTAGCAAAGGGAAGGAGCACGTTTAGGGCTTCACCGCCCAGAATCGCCATTTCTTTGCAAACTTTGACAAACAATTATTTGCATAAACAAGTACACTCCTATAATACCGGTATCAATCCCTTGTGGATTAAAATGCATATCTGATTATTATTATTAGATGATTTTATTCAGATTAGGAAGGGTATATTATATGAAATACGAGGGTTAAATTGAGATAATCTTTACCCTTTTAATTTCCAGAGATCATTCCTAAGTTAAGTAAAATCGTCCAGTGATAGCCAGAATAAACTGCCAAAATGTGGCATGATCCTTAAGGCCCAGGCCAGGGGCCAGTGAAAAATACTAATACGTATCTCGCCTTACCACTCTAGCAATTGAAATATAACTGACACTCTAACCCCGCCTCCAGGGTTGTCAGGGTCTGTGCATTTTACAACTATTCATAAAGTTCTTCCTGGTTGGAATGGCTTATGAGAGTGTGGTATAGCATCATAAATGTGCGTTTGATGTCCACAAGTACATACATTCTAATTTTTACGGCATTACCATCGTCATCTAATAATAATGTAATGTCTTTATTTACTATCACCATCTTTGACATCTATGGAATGTCAACGAGTGAGATTTGCTTAATGCACTGGCCAAGGCTATCAGGGTTACAGCTAACTGCTAAATATTTGCAAGAAAACTGTTAGTGACAACATTGGCCCTCCACCGTAATTCATTCACTCCCTCCCTCCACATACCACATAGGCTACCAACGGTTAGATTAAATACGTAATTGAAGCGTAGGTGTTGAGTATTTCTAAGCTGAAAAAGTCATCTGGCTTTAGCGAAATGATCATAAATTACTTAGGAAACTAAGTATTGATTAAAAGCGAGTTATTCAACATAATGGCATTAATTATAAGAACATATGAGCAATAACAGTATAAATATCAGAGACCCTTGGCGACCCATTCAAAACTGCTTGCGACCCAGAGGTTAAGAACCACTGGTTTAGAGGGTCCTCAGGGTTTCCATTCTTGTATATCGGAATGATATTAGCTCTTTTCCATTCAACAGGAACCTGTCCTTTATCTAAGGAAGCTTGAATTATGTCCCTCACTGGCTCCACTAATTGCTCTGCACACTCCTTTAAAACCCAGGCAGACACTTCATCCGGTCCCATAGCTTTCCTTACTTCAAGTCCTCTCATCGCAGATAACAGCTCATCTCTAGTTATTTCAATCTTACTAAGACCACTCTCCAGTACTCCCGCCTGTGGTTCGTCAAAACCTTCCTCTCTAGTAAAAACGGACCCCAATTTGTTATTCATTACCTCGCACATGTCCGATACATTTTCATACGTCCTAGCATCAACTCTTAATTTAGTAATTTGTTTCTTTACCTTCAACTTACTGTTTATATATTTATAAAATAATCTAGGGTAACTTTCACATTTATTTACTATGTTCTTCTCATAGTTAATTTTAACTTGCCCAATTATGTTAACATATCTATTCCTCTCCTGTTTATATTTATTCCGATTACTCTCAGTGTTCCTTCTTCTTAATCTAGCCCAAGCTGCATCACGCCTACCCAAAGCTCTTTTGCATTTCAAATTAAACCAATCTTTCTGCTTAGTAAAATTTCCAGTTTTATATCTTGGGACAAATAGATTGGTTCCTACTCTATAAATTTCGAGAAATCTACTATATTTACCTTGTACGTCCTGTTCCTTCAAAATAAGATCCCAATCTACTCCCTCTAAATATCTTTTCAAGGATACATAATCAGCTTTACTATAATTTAATCTGTCATTTATGTAGCTATTGTCTAATCTATTGGCATTACTCGAGGTCAACTTCCATTTTAGTAATAGGTGATCACTTTTACCTACAGGGGCGGGTGCCCGACCCCGAAAGGGGTTGAAATAGGGAAGCTATCCCCCCGCCAAAGGCGGCTTTCTAGGGCCTTTCCTAGCTGATGCTGAGAGGATTGGGTTCTAGTCATGTGGTGATGGGCTGGTCTATCAGAGTGAGAACTGAGCGATCTCTAGCCATACCCATAGCTTACTCTGACTGTTCCTTTAACTTATATATTTTCTAGATCTCAAGTGACGGCGTCTTTTCCGTGGATTGACCTCCCAATCTACCAAGATTGGAAGCCAAAGCGTCACATTTTTCCCTTGCCCCTCAACTTTCTCTTCATAATTGCTGAGGGGCACAGGGCCCTGGGTGGGGCTTTGGTTTCCCGGGCGTTTCCGCACCCTCCTCAGCTCCCCGCCTTGGAGTGGCTTCGGTCACCCAGGCTTTATTGTGGTCGGCAGGGAGGGTTCTGTGGGGGCGCTCGGTTGTGGCCTTGGAATTGCTCGGGGCCTTGGGGCTGTTCGGCCAGGCAGCTTGGGGAACAACAACAACAACCTACAGGACATAGATAGTTTATATCACTAATTTTGTGAGGATCTTTTGTAAAAATCAGATCGAGTTTACAAGGTTCGTTATTACCCCTCATTCTTGTATTTTCCTTCACATGTTGTGCAAGTACATTTTCCGTAACCAACTCCCCCAAGATCTCTGATTTGGCCCTGCATCTCCCGATTCCCAATCAACCTCACTACAGTTGAAATCTCCTACCAAGATCAATCGATTCTTCCTTAAAAGCAATCTTCTCAACGACTGAATCATATCCTCGACCATCTCCTCAAACTCCAACTCCCTCCATGCTCTGGTCTTTGGTGGCATGTAAGCTACTGCTATGTCTAGCTTTTTTCCTTCTACAGTATATCATCGAGTTCAACTGCCATTATTTCTGCCTTGTCATTATTTAACTCCACTTGCTTTGCTGTCATAGGGTTCTTAACTAATACTGCCACTCCACCTCCCCTTTTTCCTTTTCTATCATATCTCCATATATTATATCCTTCACTAAACACTATATTGCTGTCAAAGTCCTGGTTCAGCTTTGTCTCCGTCAAACAGACTATCTGTGGTTGATCCTTTCTTAATATATCATCCAATTCTACCTTTTTACTGTTTATTCCATCTATATTAGTGTAGTAGCACAGTATATTGGAATCCTCCTCCTTGTTTCTCTTCCCTCCCTGCCTCCTATCAGGTTCACCTCCTCCTCCATCCCTTCCCTGACCTACCTCCACATTCCCTGCTAGTTCTATTCTCCCGCCCCCCCCCCCCCCCCCCTCCCTCCACAATCTCCCGCCCCTCCCTCACCATCTCTCCGTCCTCGGTCTGATCCACTACCTGACTCACCGTCTCCATCCCCTGCTCCTCCCTCACCATCTCTCTGTCTTCGGTTTGATCCACTACCTGACTCACTGTCTCTATCTCCTGCTCCTCCCTCACTATCTCCTTGTCCCCGATTTGATCCACTACCTGACTCACTGTCTCCTTGTTCATTTCTCCTCGTATTTTCCGTTCTTTCTGACTCTCTGAGTGTACCACTTCTTTAGTTTCCCTTCCTTTACTCTCCAAAAAAAAATCCTTTTCTCCTCATCTGACAATTTTCGATTTTCATCGTCAGCCCTTGCTTGAACTTCTCTCAACTTTTCCCTTTCCTCTATGCTTAAGTCCTTTTTCACCCTAATATGTTTCATTCCAGTACAACTATTTAGCCTCCAACTTACAATGGTCAATGCTTCAACCACTGACCTAGATTTAAACTCTGCTTTTATCGGTCTCATCTCACCCTTTTTATATCTTCCTAGCCGTCTTACTTCGTCCAGTTCTTTCCCCCAATCACAGCCTTCGTCTAGACACTCCAATATTTTCTTTACTTTGTCCTCATCCCTTCCCCTTCTTTCCCTCATATCTGCTAAATGTTCTTCAATGTCTCCAAAAATTATTATGCTTTTACCTCTATATACTGTTTCCCTCACTACCTTTTCCTTGCTCTTCAAAACCTGCACTACATTCTTCTCAAACTCTCTTTTCTCTCTCTTCCACCTGCTCCTTCATGATTTCTTCCAATGCATCCACCTTAGCATTCCCCACCCTTGTCCACTCATTTTTCTCCTCACTTATTACTCCCTTTACTTTCTCACTTAAATGGCCCTCATACTCCTTTAGCTGCTCCTTGAGTGCCATGTTATCTGCCTCTAGCTCATCTACTTTCCTTATCACAGCATCTAGGTTAGCAATTAATGGCCCATCTGCAGTTGCTACTGAACTGGCTCCACATATTTCTGTCAGTGACTCCACTTTCACACCTATATCTCTCCTCCAATTCTCCATAACTCCCTTCCATCTTAACAGACCCTCATCTGTCTCTTCACCACAGTCAATTGATCCTCCACTTCATTACCCTCTGCCAGAAATCCCTCAAATTCATAGCTCTCTTCATCTCCCAATAAACTCTGCCTCCGTTTGCCTTGGCCGGCCATTGTTTATATTTATGTAGCCTGTACCTCCAGTCTCATCCATTCACACGCATACGACTCAATACTCTACTCAAGTACTCATTTAGTTTTCCAGAACGCCCCAGCCAGCAATCCCTCAAAAACAAACTTAATAAAGCCATAGCACACTCATCTTCTGATCTAACTACTATTTCCACTTGGGGCAAAGAAAACCTTGTTGTTGTTGTTGTTGTTGTTGTTCCCCAAGCTGCCTGGCCGAACAGCCCCAAGGCCCCGAGCAAGGCCAAGGCCATAACCGAGCGCCCCCACAGATCCCTCCCTGCCGACCACAATAAAGCCTGGGTGACCGAAGCCACTCCATGGCGGGGAGCTGAGGAGGGTGCGGAAACACCCGGGAAACCAAAGCCCCACCCAGGGCCCTGTGCCCCTCAGCAATTATGAAGAGAAAGTTGAGAGGCAAAGGAAAAATGTGACGCTTTGGCTTCCAATCTTGGTAAATTGGGAGGTCAATCCACGGAAGAGATGCCGTCACTTGAGATCTAGAAAATATATAAGTAAAAGGAACAGTCAGAGTAAGCTATGGGTAGAAAAACCTTGAAAACCAAGAAAACCTTGTTGCCTTTAATGCTTCCTAAACCCAATTTCTCTTTCTGAGAAAACCCTGTTGCCTTTAATGCTTCCAAAACCCAATTTCTCCATCTATCTACCCGTCCGGAACTCCCAGGGGACTATCCCTCAATCTTCTATCTATCTATCTATCTATTGCCTGACGCAGTGATCCCCGAAGGGGTGGTCGTGAACGAACCGCCCCCATGCACCTCTGTCCCCAGTCAGTCGACGTCCCTCCTCCCAACCAGCACCGCCTTCATCCATAGACTTCCTCACTCCATCCTTCCACCTCTCTTTCGGTCTACCTCTCCCTTTCTGTCCTTCCACCTCGCTCTCGTACACCTTCTTAGTCATTCTCTCGCTTCCCATGCGTTCCATATGGCCGAACCATCTCAAGTTCCTTTTCACACTTTCCAGCACATCTACATCCACACCACACCTCCTTCTTACTTCCTCATTCGTCTGTCTATCCCTCCATGTAACTCCGCACGCACTTCTCAAGTAACTCATTTCCCCCCCTCTCACTCTTGGTCCGAGTCTCTTCTCAAACGTCCGTGCTTCGCTTCCATTACCACAGTCATGCAAGGACTTCTTCACTTCCATGCTGACCACCCTATTCCTTGTTACTGCTTTCAGCATTCCTACAACCCTCTCCTGCACTTCTTCATCCATAGTCCTATCTTTACTCAACACACTGACAATACAAAAATCAATCCTTCATCTTCTCTCAATATTCTTGGTGTCTCTTTTTCTTCTGCTCTCACTTGGAAGGACCATATTACCAGTTTTGCTAAGGCAACCTCCCAGAAGCTGGGTGTGCTCAACTGCCTCAAGGGGTTCTTTACCCCTGCACAGCTTCTTGCTCTGTACAGGGGCACAGTGAGTCCTTCTATTGAGTATTGTTAACATGTGTGGGGAGGATCCTCTCACGCCGCACTCCTAGATAAAGTAGAAAGGAAAGCCTTTCATATCATTAACTCCCGTCCACTCACCAACTCTCTGCAATCTCTCTCTGTCCACCGCAATGTTGCATCTCTCTCGCTATTATAATAATCAGTGTTCCTCAGAGCTCTCCCAGTAAATACCACCTCCTCTACGTAGGGCACGTGGTACCCGTCTTGCAACACAATCCCACCCCTACTGTTCAACTCTCCAACCCAAGAGTGAAACGTTACTCTCAGACTTTCTTCTATTCAACAGCTGAGCTCTGGAACTCTCTTCCAGAATCAGTCTTTCCCTCTTACTATGACTTATATTGCTTCAAACTCTGTATTTGTTAGTAGTCTTGGCAAATCCAACGTCAAGGCTATTAACCTAATTGCAATGACGACTTGTCTATTTTGACTGCTATGTCGTCATTCCAACCGCGGTTAAAAAGAAAACGTCTAGTCTACTCCTTATCTTGCTCTAGGAGACGTTGTACATTAACCAAAACTACCACCGAAGGTGAAAAAAGCATAGAAGAGAAGAAAAAGGGGTTTACCTTAGTTACCGCTTAAGGCCCATCCCGTGTTCCGTCATGTGCAGATCCCTGTCGAACGTGCGCATGAGCGACCCTCTCTTGTCATCATTTTTTCACGCGCTCCATTGAATGAAGTCGCTTTTGTTGTGCTCCTTTAATTCACCCTGTTTAGGTTCGTTTCAGCTTATCTGGCTTTCTTTTTTGTTAGACAGATGTTACGTGATCTAGGGCACACGTAAATGGGCTCCTAAGTGTGTATAATGGAGACGCGTGTGGAAATAGCCTACCGAGGGTACGGGGGCGCCTGGCGTTCCTCGTATATGTTTTTCATTCTTTCTCTTTTCATATTCTTTTTTCCTGTTAGTCTGGGCATAGTTTAGCTTTTAGCTTAATTTAGCCTAGCTCGTTTTCTCATTCAGGAATTGCTATGCCCTATGAGTTTTCATTTTTTCATAGCCTAGGTGTACCGTTGGTAAACAATCTGAGATTTCGTTGGTGGCGGTGCTGTTTGTAGAGTTTGTGTCGGCCGCATTATTAGTGTTATTCCCGAGTCCCCCCTTTCGAGTCCTTCACTGTGTCTCAAGGGCCTGGGCGACAGGTGGTTCGTGATACTCCAGGGGTACCCCACGGGGGCCCCTCTTTCACACCACAGGGTTTTTCGCCCCTGACACATTCTCTGCTCACGGCTAGGCCACCCTTTTTCTCACCAGTTTCATTTACTGGTTTTTGTTTTCTCTTCATGTTTCATCTCCATCCTTTCATAGTCTTTTGCCCAATCCAGGGGTACCTCACGGGGGCCCCTGTTTGTGCGAAACCACCCTCCCTGCCACTTCTCCTCATGGGCTTTGCTCTATCTCTGTGGGTTGGGTGGTTCCTGGGGGATGTACTCACCTAATTGTAGTATACAGGATTTGAGCCTAAGCTCGTGTTGTCCTGTCTCTCTCTACATTTATCCAATTTTGCTTTAAAAGTTTGGATATTTCTTGCTCCCACCACCTCCCCATCCAACTTATTCCAACACTCAATGCTTCTATACGGGAAGCTGAACTTTCTTACATCAGACTTACATATAACTTTCCTCAACTTACAATCATGACCCCTGGTTCTTCCCTCGTCCCTCACCACAAAATCTCCCTTGTCGATCTTCTCAAAACCTTTCACACACTTAAACATCATGATCATGTCACCTCTCTCTCTCCTCTCCCTCAGCGTTAGCAGCTTTAGCCTCTCCAATCTCTCCTCATAAGGTAGGTCTCTAAGGCTAGCTATCATCTTAGTGGCAACTCTCTGAACTCTTTCCAGTTTTTTATTATGTTTTATAAGGTGTGGAGACCACACCACTGCTGCATACTCCAGTCTTGGTCGTATTATTGTCCCTATTATTTTGCTAACATCTCTTCATCTAAATAATTCAGAGCTATTCTCATGTTAGTCAACACTGCATAGGTTTCACCAGTTATTTTATTTATATGCTGTTCAGGTGACAAGCTGTCTGCCACAACTACCCCTAGGTCTTTTGCTTTCACAGCTTTACTAATTATTTCATCTATCTATCTATCTATTGCCTGACGTGATCCCCGAAGTGGCCACGAACGAACCGCCCCCATGCACCTCTGTCCAGTCAGTCGACGCCCCTCCCCCCAACCAGCACCGCCTTCGTTCATGTAGTTCCTCACTCCATCCTTCCACCTCATATTCGGTCTACCTCTCCCCCTCTGTCCCTCCACCTGCTCTCGTACCCCTCTTAGTCATTCTCTCGCTTTCCATACGTTCCATATGGCCGACCATCTCAAGTTGTTCCTTTTCACACTTTCCAGCATCTACCTCCACACCACACCTCCTTCTTACTTCCTCATTAGTCTGTCTATCCCTCCATGTAACTCCGCACGCACTCCTTAAGTAATTCATTTCCACTGCTCTCACTCTTGGTCTGAGTCTCTCAACCAACGTCCATGCTTCGCTTCCGTAAGTCAGTGTCGGGATTACCACACTGTCATGCAAGGACTTCTTCTTCCATACTGACCACCCTATTTTGTTACTGCTTTTAGCGTTCCTACAACCCTCTTCCCCTGTTGTACCCTCTTCCGCACCTCTTCATCCATAGTTCCATCTTTACTCAACACACTGCCCAGATACTTAAAAGAGTTGACGATCTCCATAGCCTGACCGTTCAGCTTCACCTCACACTCTGTGACTTCACCCCTTTCGAAGACCATAACCTTGCTCTTCCCCGTATTTACCTTCAATTCCGTTTTACGCACACTGTTCCAAACTCATTTACCAGACCCTGCAACTCCATTCATTATCACTCATCAGAACTGTATCATCCGCAAACAGCAGTATAGGTAGCTTCCACTCAATTCCCTCCCTTTTCAGCGATACACCAACATTCACTGCTCTTGATAGTATTTCTTTCATGACTCCATCCATATATACAGTAAACAACCACGGGGACATCACACACCCCTGTTTCAAACCAACATTCAGGTCAAAGAACTCGCTCTGCTCACTCTCCACACGTACTGCCGCCTTTGCACCCTCATACATGCTCTTCACTGCTTTCAGCAACTTGCCCTCTACTCCGTATATTCTAAGTACTTTCCATTATTTCATCTCCTATTTTATATCCCCAAGAAGGTCTATATTTACTTTTTCCCATCTCAAGAACCTGACACTTACTCGTGTTGAATTCCATTTTCCAAGTTTGACTCCACTCATATAACTTATCTAGATCTCTCTGTAATTCTTCACAACTACTCCTACTTGTAATATGCTTCATTAATTTTGCATCATCAGCAAACATAGATATATATGAGCCTATTCCCATTTGAAGGTCGTTGATGAAAACCAAAAACATGATTGGGGCCAACACCGATCCTTGAGGCACTCCGCTTTTTACCCTTTTCCACGAGGAGAACTTTCCTTTTATTACTGTTCGCATTTCCCTCCCAATTAAATAGTTTTCCATCCACTTTAATAATACTCCCTCAACCCGCCCCACAGTCCTGAGCTTCCACAACAATCTCTTATGAGGCACCTTATCAAATGCCTTCTTGAAATCTAAGTAGATAAATCTACCCACCCCTCCCTCCCTTGTACAATGTCAATTACCCTATCATAGTAACTCAACAAATTTGTGGTACACGAATGACCTTTTCTGAACCCGAACTGCTTGCTTGAAATTATTTCCCTCTCCTCCAACATACCCACCCATCTTTTTCTAATAATCTTTTCACAAAGCTTGCATATAACACTCGTTAAGGATACCGGTCGATAATTTAGCGGGTCTTCTTTATTTCCACTTTTATATATTGGAGTTATATTTGCTTGTTTCCATTCTAAGGGAAGTTCCCCCTTGTTTAATGAGTATTGAACAATATTAAAAATAGGTCTCACTAGTTGTTCAGAACATTCTCTTAATACCCATCCAGCAATGTTATCTGGGCCCATAGATTTTCTCACGTCCAATTCTTCCAACAATGATTTTAGTTCATCCTTGTTGACTTCTATCGACTCTAGTCCCTGTATCTCATTCAATTCCACCACAGGTTCTACATAGTCATCCTCTTCCACAAACACGGATGTTAATGTATCATTCATAATTTCACACATACCCACTGTGTCTTCATATAATTGACCCTCTACCCTAAGCTTTGTTATTTTGTCCTTTATTTTAGTTTTACCGTTGATATAACTATAGAACAGTTTGGGTTCTTTATTACATTTGTTTACTATATCTTTTTCAAAGTTCTTTTTCTCCTCTCTTATAGTCTTGACATAGTTGTTTCTAGCATTCTTATACTCATCCCATTTTTCCTCAGTGTGTCTCCTTCTCACTTTATTCCATGCAGAGTCCTTTTGTTCTGGGCAATGTGACATCGCATGTTAAACCACTCTTTCTCCTTAACCAGCTTTCTATCCTTAAATGTTGGTACATATTTATCTACCCCCTCCCTGTAAATGTCTAGTAACATGGTGTATTTTACCTGAATATTATGTTCTTGCTCAATAAATGACCAATCTATATTTGCAAAGTATCCTCGTAATGATTCATAATCCGCCTTACTATAATTTAGTCTATATTCCCTATGTTCCTCCTCTCTGCCTTCCAGAAATTCCACTGTCAATTCAAATTCAATCACAGCATGATCGCTTTTTCCCATGGGACTCAAATATGTTAGGTTCTTTATTTCTTGGGGGTCTTTGGTGAATAATAATTCAAGTCTTGATGGTTCATCACCTCCTCTAAATCTTGTATTTTCCGTAACGTGTTGTGTTAATAGATACCCCATTGTTAGTTCAAGAAATTTGCTACCCCAAGTATTTTCATTTGAACCCGCATCCAAACATTCCCAATCCACCTCCCCGCAATTAAAGTCCCCTGCAAGAATAAGCCTATTTTTCCTTTTACAAATAATTTCTAACATACGCAAGGTTTCCAAAATTAATTCATTATATTCATCGTTGCTCCAAGATTTAGTCTTAGGAGGTAAATACATTGATACAATGTCCAATTTTGACCTATCATTATCCTCAATTTCAACTGCTACCACTTCAGCAATGCTATCACCAAGTTTTAATTCTTTAGCAGTAATTTTATTATCTACCATGATCAACACTCCTCCTCCTAGCTTTCCTAACCTGTCTCTTCTCCATGTACTGTATCCTGCACAACTAATTATATTCGTGTCTACCTCCTGGTTAAGCTTAGTTTCAGTCAAACATACTACCCCGGGCCTCTCTCTCTTTACATATTCGTCAAACTCAATCTTTTTGGAAATTAACCCATCAATATTTGTATACATGAACTTAGCATTTCCAGTATTTTCCCTATTTTTCTCGTCCCTGCCCGTTCCTTTCTTTTTTGTACGTACCCCTCCCAATTTATTTCCTAGCTTGTCTCCTCTCCTCTTGTCTCCACCTGGACTGTTTCTCGCTCCGTTTCCACCTCCCCTCCCTCTGCCTCCACTTGGACTGTTTCTCTCTCTATCTCCACCTCCCCTCTCTCTGCCTTCTCCCCCGTCACCCGCACCATCTCCTTTCCCTCCCTACTTCGTCCCTTCGCTTTATATACCATTTCTTGAGTTTTCCCTCCCACACTCTCCAGAAAAACTTCTTTTCGTCTTCTTTCGTCCTTTCTCCATTCTTTACATTTGCCTCGGTTTGCAATTCCTTTCTTATGTTTCGATCCTCAATACTCATGTCTTTTCTAATTGTAATTTTCTTAAACTTGCTGGTCAAGTTAAGTCTCCATGTTACGTTCATTATTGCATCCACTGTTACCCTAGACCTAAACTGCACTCTCATTGGCCTTGTGTTTCCCTTACTATATTTACCCATTCTCCTAACTTCTTCAATATCATCTCTCCAGTTGTTTCCTTCTTCATCGACATGCTTGATCAATGTTTTTACCTTATTAATTTCTTCCTTATCCCTAGCTTTCCTCTCAATAATGTGCTCCTCTATATCCCCAAATACAATAATACACTTATTTCTATCTATTGTTTCACGCAGGACCTGTTCATTTCTCCTCATAGCTTTTACTACCACTGATTCTAAATCTTTATTTTCCCTTTCTGATTGTTTCTTTTGTTCCTCCATGATTTCCTTCATTGCCACTTCCTTCACTTTTCCTCCTTCGTCATTAACCCATTTATTGTGTTTCTCCTTAATCTCCTCCACATGTGTTTTCATTTCCTTGGTTTGCCCTTTGTATTCTTCAAGTTGCAATCTTAAAGCTTCATTTTCGTCCTGGAGTTGCCCCATATGAGTTTGAATATCTTTTAGGCTAGCCCGACTCAAATCTTGTCCAGGCTCGATGTCCCCAGCCTGAGCACCACATATTGAACATATAGCCTCAATCTGTGAACTAACACTCACCTTCCACTCCTGCATATCCTCCTTCCACCTTTTAATGTCATTCAGCTCACGTATAATTTTCCCTAGAATGCCCTCGGTCTCACCGACTTCAAATCCATCAAAGTCAGCCATATTTGTTTACATCCACTCGAATTATTTTTATCACTCGAAATATCCTCACTTGCTTTTAATCTCAAATTATTTTAATACTGCATTTTAATACAGGACAACACAAAATATCCTTATACTCAAGTTTAGGTGAGTTTATTTGCCGAGCGCTGTAAACAGCTTGCTAGATCAGCTGATTTTCGGGAGCGTGGGTGCGGAGGTGTTGTCTCGGCGGTGGTTCTCGGTGTGTGTGCCTCCTCTCCCCTGGTGTCTTCCTTGCCTCTCCCTTTACCGGTTGAGTCAGGATAAATTCAAGGAAGACACTGCTCAGCTTGATGGCCATCATTGCTTGGAGTTCATAAGGAGAGGACGCATTTTTTGTGGCCTTTTTTGGTATTCCCTAGACACTCCTCTCGCTTTTTTCGGCGCCGGACCATCTCGGCCGGTCCCGCAAATTTGCGGGAGCTTGATTCGGTCCTCTGGGACGTTTCGGCTCCCTGCAAATTTGCGGAGATCGTTGGGGGGTCCCGCAAAATTGCGGGAGGGTGGTGTCGGTACGGTTATGCCTCCATTGGCCCGCAAATTTGCGGTAATAGTTGGCTTTCACTATTGACTTTTTTATGTCATCTTGTTGCCTGATACTATATTGGTGTATGCACTTTACTGGTGTTATAGGCCCTGCATGTAAGATGTTGAGTGGTGGTTAACACTTTCTCCATCTTTGCAGGTTCTGCTAGTGCTCTTCCGCCTCGGCCGCCCTCCTCACCTACCTCTGTGCTCTCAGTTTAGGGTGAGTATGGATACCTGTTTGCATGTGTGTTCCTGTTTCCCCATGCTCCTTCCCTGGTTATTCTTGGACATTCTCTCCACTTACTCCTTCGACGTGCTGATTATGGTGTGTGTTCTTCTAGTGCAGGTAGGCTGCCTTGCTTTCGCCTTGGTTGTCGCTCCCCGTGCTTGGAGAGCCACAAGTCCTGCTTGCGCCACTCGCTCTGTGTGTCCTCTACGGCCTACCTCCCTGCTCTGTGTGGCACGTGTCTGGCCCTGGTGGATGTGCTGCACCATGGCCCTGGTTCCTCGGCGGCGGCTGTGGCCTCTGCTTCCCTTCCGTCGGTGTGGACGATGGTCTCCCGCCACATTAGGACTGTGGGCCACCGTTCCCCGGCCTTTGTTGCCGACCGGATCCGCGTCGCCCTGGGTATCTCTGACCCGACTGAAGGCCGTTCACCTGGCCCTCTCCCCTGGGTCCCGCAGCCGGTCGTCCCATTGTCGGGGGGTTCCCCAGCTCCGTCCACGCTCTCGCTCGCCTCGTCGTCCTCTACTGCCCCTCGTCGTCCTCCTGATCGCCTTGACGACGCCCATCGCCCTCGTCATGGTTCTCGCCCTGAGGCCGGGGTTAGCGGCTCTGCCCCTGTGCGCCCTCCCCTGGCCTCTACGGATAGGGGCTCTACTCCCTTCCGCCCGCTTCCCCAGCCCAGACGACTTCCTCTTACGTTGTCCTCTCCGCGCGCGGTTGTTCATGCTGTAGCTGGCCCTCTGCTCCCTCCTCCTACACTGTCCAGGAGGGTCCGCCTGGATGTCGTTGCTTCTCCTACTTCACCTGCTTCAGTGCCTATTCTTCCTTCACGGTCTCGTCCCACGGTGGTGGTCCCTCCCTCCTCCGCCTCGGTGTCGGGCCGCCCTGTTATCTCAGCCCCGGGGATCCTTGCTCTGTTTCCCCCCGCGGCTCCTTCTGGCCTCCTTTCACCCGGCCAGCCTTCCCACTCCCGTCGTCCTGCTCCTCCTTATTCTTCTCTTCCTGACCTTCACTTACCGTCTCGCCAGGGGAGTACCCCTCCTCTTGCCTCGGTGGGGTTTCGCGAGGTTTCGGGGTCCCCTTTCTCAGGAGCTGACGTGTCGCTGGAAGAGGGGAATGGTGCTGTTTCCCCCTCGGCCGTTCGTGATCGGGAACGAGTCCCTCAACGGCGACACAACCGTCGTCGCTCGCCTTCCTTGGGCCGCGACGCTGCTGGTTCGTGTCGTGGGTCTCGCTCCCGCTCACGCTCGCCCCTGCGGGCCGACCAATCTGGGGGGGGGGGGTCGCCTCTCTCGGATCGATTGTCGGCTATGCAGGGCTGGGTTGTGTCACGCTTCGACGGGCGCTTGGAGTCGATGGACGACTCCCTCTTCTCGCCCTTCTTGGCGGTGACTCACCCTCAGCGCCTCACCCTACCTACCCCTGCTACGGTCCCCCTCCCTTCTGCAGGCCTACGCTCTGGTCAGACTTCAGCCGCCCTGACATCCTTCCGGCTGTTCAGTCCCTGGCTGTGTTGACGGGTCTGTCCTCCTATGGGACAGGTTTGTGCGACGCCGGTACGCCTGGCTTAGCCATCATGCTCGGTCACCCTCTCCCATTGGAGGCCTGGTTTGCTGAGGCCTTCGACTTCACACACCGATCCGTCGATGGCTCTCCTTCAGTCCCTCCCCCGGAGTCATCACTCATTTTGCCTCCTCTTGTGTCTGTCGGCGGGTTGGACGGCGCGTTCTGGTCCTGGATGAGCGCGCCCGTTCTTGAACTTTGTTCTATTGCTACCCCGTTCTTCTCTCACCCGGATCAGCCCTCTGTCGCCAAGGTTTTTCCCTTGCGACAGAGGGTGACGACTTATTGTCTTGTCTTTAGGTTCCCTCCAGACGTCTGTTCACCACCTGCGGCTTTTCGAGGCGTCTGCGCCAGGCGATCTTCGCGAGGGTTTGGACCGCGTTCAGCGGGTCCACCTTCGGCTCGCGGTGTCTTTGGTTCCCGAGCTGAAGGCGGTTTTGTGCGCGGCTACTCGGCAACGCCCGACGGTACGGTCCTCGTTCTGCCGGCCGGCCCCCTTGGATATTCGTCAGGGTTTGTTGTACTCTGCGCTATATACGTCGTTTTTTTTAAAGCAGGATGCTTGGGAATGCTACGCTTCTCTGTCGGCAGCCCCTGCTTCCGACATGCGACGCTGCGCTGTGTCGTTGCGGACCCTGCTTACGTCACGCACCGACGCGCTGTGCCGCGCGCGGGGTCTTCTCAGTCCCGTCCTTCTGCCGGTCCTCTTCAGGGTGCTGATGCAAGTGCTGCCGCCTTGCACGGGCGCAGGACTGGGACGTTGCAGGCCAGTGCGTCGGTTCCGCCTCGCACTTCTGTTCTTGCCCCTTTCATCCCCTCCGTGTCGGGGCTGGCCGGCCTTCGACGGGGTCAGCCCCGCGCCGGCCTGGGGTTGGGGTAGCCCGCCCTTTTCGACGAGGTTGGAGGGGGGGGGGGGTAGAGGAGGTCAACGTGGCGCTCATGCCCGCACGGCCCGTACCGGGGGTACCTCCACGTCAACACAATGTGTAGTTCTCTGGGTCGGCCTCCTTGTTCTCCTTCTCGCCTGGCCGACCGGGTCGCTCCCCTCCTCTCGGGTGCTCCCTCGGGTTGTTTTCACCCTTGCGCCCCTCGGTAGCCGCGAGGGACGTTGGGGGCGGCGGGTTGCGCGGAGGGGTCTCACCTGGAGGTGGACGTCCTGACCCCCACTCCGCTCTTGTCACCGACGCCGGCCCATCTCTTCAGAGGTGGCCCACGTGTTCACTTCCATGCCCGAGCTGGGTAGCGTCGAGGGAGTTGACCGCCGGTCACCCGGTTTTCCTCTCCCGTGTCTTTCTGGTACCATCGACGAACTGCGACGCGATGCGACCGGTGGTGGATCTGTCGGCCCTCAACGGGCACATCGTGCACACACGGTTTCGGATGCTGCCGGTACCCCTGGTACGCCTGGCCCTGTGCCCTCTGTCGTGGGTAGTGTCGCTGGCCCTCCAGGATGCGTCTTGGCTCGTTCCTCTCCATCCTCGCTTCCAGCGATTCTTGGCCGTTCGGACTTCCGATCGTGTGTTCCTGTTCGACGGCCTTCCCTTCGGTCTCCACATCGCGCCGCAGATCTTCTCCGCACTGGTGGGGCAGGCTCTGGGTCCTCTCCTCAGGAGCGGGCTCCAGATCCTGTTTTCCTTGGCCGATTGGTTGGTAGTTTCCGACGCCCTAGGACTGTGCATTGGCGACGCCATCACAGTCGTTCGCAACATCGCACGGTTAGGGTTCCCCTTCGATGTTCCCAAGTCACGCTTGACCCCGTCGCGTGTCGTGCCATGGGTCGGTCTCGCACGGGTTTTGTCCGGCGCTACGGTGACCCGGGGTCTGCCGGCCGCGGTGCACCTTCGGTGGAAGGTCTACGCCGTGTTGCACTCGGTCTCCCTCCCGGGGTGGCTCTGGGACTCGTTCGTGGGTTTGCTGCATTGGGCCGCTCTGCCCCTTCCCTTAGGGAGCCTCTGGCTACGCCGCCTCCTCTTCATGGGCACCGCGGTGTTTCCGTTGCCCCTATGGATCGGCTCCTGCCGCTCCCGCGTACCGTTCGCAGACGCTTCGGTCGCTGGGTTGCTCGGGGCTCGCTCTCTGCGGCTGTGCCCTGGACCGCCCCCCCGCCGACGGTCTGGGTAGCCACAGATCCGTCGAGCGAGGTTGGGCGAGGTTCCCGATCGAACCTGGGACGTCCACTTCCCGGCAGATGGGTGGGTCTCCCTCCTCTTACCCGTCTATGCCCTCGGACTGTTGGTTCCTTTGTTCTTCCTGCGGGACCACGCGCTGGCCCTTCGGGGTAAGTCGGTGGCCTTCGGGTTGGACACTCAGACAAGCTGTCCCCTGTTTCCTTATGCGGGGTTCCTCCAGGTCGTTGACTCTATTGGGGGTCTCGGTGGAGTTGTTCTTCCTCGCGGACCGACACCCCTTCTCCTTGCATGCCTCCTCCCTGCCCGGGCCTGCCACCCTGTGGGCGGCCGCCCTGTCGAGAGGGCAGGGCGTTCTTGTAGAATGGGCGATGAAACGGACTGTGTTCGCCGACCTCGCGGCTTCCTGAGGTGTTCCGGAGGTCGCCTTGTTCGCATCGGGGGTGCCGCGCCAGTTGCCTCTGGACCTCTCCCTCCGGCCTCGCGCTCCGGGGGGGGTCCGGACGCTTTCATGGTAGCCTGGTACAGGTGGCGGTCGATATACGTCTTTCCGCCACCAGACGCGCTGTTGATGTGCCCAGTCCTCGCGAAGCTGCGGCTGTACCACGGCTGCGTCTGGCTCCTCGCGTCTCTGTGGCCGGCACGGACTTGGTCCGCCCGGTTGCCGCGGTGGTGCCCGAGTCCGGTCCCTCTACCTGTCTCCGGCTTCCACTTGGGCTAGGTTGGGGACCTGCGGATCTCGTTGGCCTTCGCATCGTGCTTGTTCATGAGGCACGGTGGCTCCCGGTCCCCGGCCGGGCCCTGACTGACTTCCTGCAGCGTTCCTGGCAGTCTTCTCTTTGGGGGACTTACGGGTCCCGCTGGAGGTATTTTACTAGGTGGCTACAGGCCACTCGCCTGCCAGTTGGCTCTCCTTCCCTCGTCCCACGCTCCTTGTTTCACCTATTCCGTACACGTCGCTTTCCAGTCGACGCTATACGTACCCACTTGTCTGCCGTCCGGGGGGTCTTTGGGTTCGTCGCTGGGCTGGTCGTTCCGCCACAGGAGCTGGATTCCTTCCTGACGGCTGCCTTCCGGGATCGACCGCCTCCGCGCCAGGTCCCTCCGCAGTGGGATCTGGGGCGGGCTCTGGTCCTTCTGGCTTCACCCACGTATACAAGGGCCGCTACGCCGGTTCCGTTGCTCGGGCGTCCACTCTTCCTTGTCGCTCTGGCCACTGGGGATCGGGTGTCTGCACTAGCGGCATTGTCACGGCCCCGGGACTGCGTGCGATTCTCCCCGTCCTTGCATGGCGTCTCGTTCGCCTCCTCCCCTCCTTTTGTTACCACGCATGGGAGGGAGGCCCCCGTTTTCCAGCCTTTCGCCGTCCAGGCTTTACGGCGTGGGCATCCTCGCCATGTGTTGTGCCCGGTGTCAGCCTTGCACTCCTCTGTTGCGTCTGTGGCGCCGCCTTCGGGTATTGCTGTGTGGGTGTCTCCTCGGACAGGTGGGAGGCTCTCGCAGGTGCAGATGGGCCGCCACGTTTGTCGGACCGTTCGTGCCCGTCACCCTGTTTGTAGGGGTTCTGCGCCCGATGTCAGCTCCTTTGCTGCCTCCTTCCGGTTCCTGCCACGTCGATCCTTACCTGCCATCGCCTCAGCGGTTTTGTGGTCTTCTATCAATTCCTTCATCTCCTCCTACCTCTCCGTGTCCAGTGTTCGACCCCCTCGGCCGGTGATTGCTCTCGGGGGTCGTGTTTCCTGGTGCTCTGGCGAAGATCCCTGGTCTTCCCCCCTTGTCCCTCGTTCTTTTCCTTTGTTTTATTTGACAAAGGGGGGGGGGGGGGGTACGGGTTTGCAACACTGGATTGCAAGTTTGGGATTATGTATTGTTCCAGTACATAAGTTTTTTGCCACATTGAAAATTGTGTTTTGGTCTTGTGTTCAGTGTTTTTGTTGGTTTTTGAAGAAAAGGGATTTTGGGTACAGTACCTTTTTTGGTTTCAGACAAGTCTATGTTTTTGCATTACTATGAATGACGGGCATGTGTTAAAACTGTTCTTTTTAGCTACTCCTCGGTTTTTCACTCTTTTATTAAACTCTCTTGTTTAAATTGTGTCTTTGTCATTCGTAATTTTGTTTTATGCATTGTTTTTTTTGGTAGGTTGGGCTTGGATGTCCTCCTCCTATTTGTTATGCAGCCTTGACGTTGGATTTGCCAAGACTACTAACAAATTGGGAGGTTTGACGTACCTCCCAACCTACCAAATAGGAAAACCTACTATTTGGTAGTAGTCTTGGAAAATCCAACGTACATAATACCCTCCCTCACGCCGGACCCCTGCCCATCCGCGTTCTTCTGCTGACGTGAGATGTGATGACAAGAGAGGGTCGCTCATGCGCACGTTCGACAGGGATCTGCACATGACGGAACACGGGATGGGCCTTAAGCGGTAACTAAGGTAAACCCCTTTTTCTTCTCTTCTATGCTTTTTTCACCTTCGGTGGTAGTTTTGGTTAATGTACAACGTCTCCTAGAGCAAGATAAGGAGTAGACTCTAGACGTTTTCTTTTTAACCGCGGTTGGAATGACGACATAGCAGTCAAAATAGACAAGTCGTCATTGCAATTAGGTTAATAGCCTTGACGTTGGATTTTCCAAGACTACTACCAAATAGTAGGTTTTCCTATTTGGTAGGTTGGGAGGTACGTCAAACCTCCCAGTCCAGGCATTTTGACTCTAACATCCCTTGATTTTGGCCCTGTCACTCTTTCAACTCGCTACAGGCAGTTCTGCCTTTTGCCTCCCTCACTCATAGAAAAAAAAAAATACAAATACAAATGGGACAAGGTGTAAAAGAAAAATACTGCATAGATCTCTTCCGATGAAAGAGATATTAGGAATGGAAGAAGCTGTAAAAACATAATACAGTTCTGCATAGATCTTACCTGATGAAATAGATAGTCTCGAAACAACTTGAGGAGATACCGGTCACCCGTTTCACTCCACGATGTGTCCAGATTTAACCTGGAAATTGATAGACTACAATTATAGTAAGCAATCAAAATATAGGTTCTTTTCAAGTACAGAATTAATAACCTTTGATTCACATCCTTTCACCAACCAACTCTACTTCTAAACTCAATTAATGAAATCAACAAATACATGTGGCACGTCAAGGACTCGGACCTAGGATACTCACACGAAATTCCGCGCATTTATGCATTACGCTATCAAGACAGTTAAAGAATTATGCACAAGCAATTTTTTATAACAGCGCTTTCTGAGTACCACATTCCCGCGTTATAGGAACGCTTACTGTGTATGATTAGAGGAAAGATAGAGAACTTACTGTGGGCGGTCGACTATAGTGCTGAGCTTAGTTAGGAGACGTAGGAGTCGCGCATTATGAACTTCCTTCCCTATCTCAGATTCCAAAACATCACCCCTCTGTGTTATCGACTCCAGCGCTGTGTAAAACCTGGGGAGGGAGAAGAGAAGGGTTGGTAGGCACAACAATATATGACATGGAAGGTTATATGTAGAAAAATACATAATCATCTTCTATTAGGGAGTCTTTATCCTCTTGGTGGTCGATACCTTTTTTAGATCAGGAAAACCAGTTACTGGTATATCCAGGGATAACTTGAATCAACAATTAGAAAGTACTACACTTAAGGTTCTACATAATTATACAATAGCTACATGTAGTAGCCTAGTAGGCCCTATGCAAGGGTGAGCTAGTGTTGAATGACCTGCCCAGAAGTGTCGATATTGGCAGTGTGACCGGAAATTTCAACCATGTTCTGTTATGTGGGTATTACTATTTCTGCGGGGCTGTTCGGCCAGGCAGGCTAGCGAACGAAAACTATTTCTGCCAAAGGTGTGGCCAAAGCTGGCTCTACCTCTATCACTAGAGAATAGATTTGGCTGGGGAAAGTTTAGAGAGCTGCTGGTACTTCTAACCTGGAGAGGATTTAACTTCCCTAAAAAAGAGAGGTGCATGCTTGTGTACGAGGCTATTCCTTATCTATCTATCTACTCTGGCACATACCCCATTATTTTATTATAGAGGCCTATATAAAAAATAATGTTTTTTATTGGGAATGGCCGACTCGAGACAGAGCTTTAAGAAAAAAGTATCCTGACCTGGCGCCAATCATAGGCATGACATCATTGATTGTCTTGATGCGCTGTGATGTGAGGAGACATACGACCAGCATGGCCAGGTCTCGGGAGTAGGTGCGGTTGATGAGCTCTAAGGCACCCTGGATGCTCTCACGCTGCAGGGCCATCACTGAGTTACACGCCAGGGCCACCATCAGTTTACCAAGGTTCACCAGGTCCTCTTGCTGTGGGGAGGGAGAGACACCCAATTTAAGTAGGTTAGACAAATAAATAAATATATAAATATATAAATAAATAAATATACCGGTATAATATACACTGTAAATACCTCAGGCTTCTAAGGAGGGGGTGATGATCTGAACCAGATATTCAGTACAGTCAGCGATCATATAACACATATTTTGATTACGCGGTGTGCCTATAATGCGCGAGACACCGGAGAGTCCCATAATTTTATTGAACGGTTTCAAAATATTACTAATAGATGTCGGGGCTCAGAGTGATAGATATCTGGAGTGTTTTGTTTAACACGTGATTCAGTGACGTTTTGCGCGGTATCAGGATCATCCCAAATTGACTAATTCCTTGAACAGTGCGTTGTTATACAGTATGTGTGATTAGTTTGCTTGGGAAACAGATTAACTTGCTCAAGTAGTAATTTACACCCTTTGGGGTGGATTGTGTTCTTTTATTTATAAATTATTATTTAGCTTAACCCCTCCAACCCGGATGGGCTCTTGAACGCCCATAACAACCTCAGCCCGCGCAACCCGGAAGGGCTCTTGAACGCCCATTGCTTGCATGCGTGCTTTCGAATGCCGCGCGTACATTTTCGGTATCGTGGGACGGTAGGTGGCGCCACCAGGCGTAAACTCCGCCACAGCAACAGTATCTACCCCGACGCCATCATGGACAGTACGCCAAATAGTGATTCCGCTGTGTCCGATACCGTGCTTCCTACGACGCCCTTGCTTGTTCGTCGCGCCTTACCCCGACGCCATCGCCTAAATGTGTTATCTCCCGGAGGTATTGAGACGACATTGAGACTTTATGAGCGAGCTGATGCCAAGCATAATGTTGATGATGAAGTCAGTGACGACTCCAGTAATTATAAGTCGAGTGATTATGGCCATGAGAGTGATAAAGAGGAGCAATTCCTGGGATTTGCGAGAGAACATGACAGTGATGAGAGTGATGAAGGTGATGTACCAGTTGTTGAGGAAGCTGGTTTACCTAAAGACAGTGAACTTGAGAGAGTGAGCGAGTGGGAGAGTTCAAGGTCACTCACCAAATTTCGCTTAAGTGACACGACGCCAAGCCCTTCCCCAGGTAAATCACCTTTCAAGCTACATTTGTATAAGCAGAAAATACTTGAGAAGGCGGCCGCGGCAGCTAGGGAACAAGCAAAACTACTTGGTGAGGATGAGGCTGTGAGTGAGGGTCAGCGTGGTGACCCTTCTCGTCCGCCATTGTCTCCCTTATCTACCCACGCCACCCAAGATGACCCGGATGCCCCGCATTCTTCCCCACCACCCCCACCATTGCCAAGGGTTGAGGACCCCACACTTTCGGCCTATTTGCCTCCTAGGTCCCCCGACAGGAGACATACTGCTGCCGAAAAGGGGAAAGGTAGGAAATATACCAAGAAAATTAAGAAAAGTAAGAGAGTTTTGTTCGAGGCTCCCGCGGCGTCCACCCCGGCCGGCCCCAGCCATACGTCCCCGCAACTTTCCCCACGGTCCTCCCCACCTCTCCCGCCTTCAACATGTCTTCCTGAAGAAGTCTTTGAGCTCGCATCACCAATACCTGGCCCTAGTGACAGTGAAACATTGCTTTCTGTCACTCGTCGCAGGCCAAGGAGCCCGGGACCTCGGGGGGACACAGCCTCACCTGCCACTCCTTCCCCACCTCGCCCACCCGCACGCCGCCCACGCATCACTGGTTCCCCGCCAGATTATGTGGGGGCCACTGATGATGAAGGGCACCTCTCTCAAGACTCTGGCCATGATTACATAGGTCCACCGTCAGGGCAAGATGACCACTCTGACGATGACTATATGGACATCGACGACCCTCGACCCATCCGCTTGGCCCGGCGTCGTGCTGCCCGTCGTGCTGCCCACCGCCCTGGCCGCCGCCCTCGCCGCCCTAGGGCGCGCGCCTCCCGAGTTGGCCGTGGGCGTGCTGGGCCACCAGCTGGAGCTCCTCGTCAGCGTAGACAAGACCCATTCTACGTTTTTCAGTGGCAAGACGTAGTTGATGAGGATGCATACAACCCTGATGTGCCAGCTTTTGATGAGGTACTGGAGGGTTCAGGCGTTACCCCCAATTTTCCTGCAGGCCCCAATGCTCCACCACACGAACTGTTTGAGGCCTTCTTTGATGAGGAGGTGGTAGGCTATGTTGTCAAAGAGACAAATAAGCAGCACCAATTCCAGGTCCACTTTTTGGGAAAGGTGACCAAGGGCCACATGAGGCAGTGGACCCCAGTGACTCATAAAGAGTTCATGGTGTTCCTGGCACTCACCATGCTAATGCCTCATGTCAAGAAGCATAGGTTGCCTGACTATTGGATCACCAATGATCTGATATCCACCCCTGCCTTCGGGAAATATATGTCTCGCGACCGGTACCTTGATATCCTCGCAGCGCTCCATCTTGTCACCAACCTTGACGTCCACCTCCCAGACAAGCTGTGGAAGATTAGGACGTTGTATGAGATGATGCGAGAACGCTTCACCTCCTACTTCAAGCCCTTCCGCAAGGTCGTCATTGACGAGTCTCTTGTGCTGTTCCGGGGAAAACTCGGCTTCCGGCAGTACATCCCCTCAAAAAGACATCGCTTTGGCATAAAATTCTTTGTGCTGTGCGACTGCCAAACTGGCTATGTCCTGGACTTCCTGGTCTACAGCGGGAAGGAAGGGGACTTGCTTGTGGACCCCCTCATTGGCTTTGGCGGAGCAGTGGTGCAAGCCATGATGGACCGCTACTTTCATAAGAATCACGTCCTCTACACGGACAATTATTACACGTCCCCCACTCTCTCACAGTACCTGCATGAGCGCAAGACGGGGACTGTAGGCACAGTACGAGGGAAAAGGAAGGGCATGCCACCTTTCCCTCCAAAGACCAAAAAAGGTGATGTGTTCAAGAAGAAGTCGGGGCCCATTCTGGCTATCCACTGGCACGACCAGCGGAAGGTCAACCTCCTGACCACCATCCACAAGGGGGAAATGGTGGAGACTGGCAAGGTGGATCGCCGCACCCAGGCCAGGGTGACCAAGCCCGATGCTGTCCTGGACTACAACATCAACATGAGGCTGGTGGACAAGTCCGACATGCAGATAGGCTTCATTGACTGCCTGCGTACCTCGTGCAGATGGTACAAAAAGTTCTTTCTGCATATGGTGGACATGTCAGTTCTGAATGCCTACAACATATACAAGCTTCGGAATGTGAACACACCCATGAAGTTCAATAGCCTGCGGAGGTTCCAAAAGCAGGTGTTGACGGAGCTCCTGGAGAAGTATGCTATGCCACAGAGGGCAGTGGCACATCCTGGGCCCGCCGTTATTGACCGCTTGCAGTCTGCTCAATACTTGACTAGGCACAGGCTTGGTTCCCTGCCTCAGAATGAATCCGGAAGAACACAGCAGAAGCGGTGCCATGTCTGCTACAACAGCAGGGTGAAGCCGAGGTCAGGTAAAAAGTCAACCCTGGAGTGTGTGGAGTGCAAGGTGGCACTCTGTGCTGTAGATTGCTTCTTTGATTACCACTCCAAGCTGGAGTTCTAATAATCATACTGAAATTGCCAAATAAAATGACAATATGTACACTATAATTATATATAGGCAAAAAGTGGAAGAAAACCAATGTATTGTAATACAAAAGTCATGTATTATGAGAACATTGATACAAATACAATTACACCATAATAATATGTGAAAGTGACACATATGTATATACCAAGTGACATTCATATGATTAGAACCTATAGAAATATATAAATCAGTGAAAAAAGACAATAAATTGTATATAAAACGTTTACAAATCATATAACTAAGTGAAAGTGACACAAGACCTAATATTTGATGGCCAAAGTATAATAAACACCTGTGATAACGAATAATCAGTGCCTAATACAACAATAACCTACCTCTATTACTAATAAAATGTACGGTATCGAGTGAAAATGAGCATTATCAGTGACAGTGACACTCTCTAAAGCATATTTGTCAAAGTGAAAGTGACACAAGACCTAATATTTGATGGCCAAAGTATAATAAACACCTGTGATAACGAATAATCAGTGCCTAATACAACAATAACCTACCTCAATTACTAATAAAATGTACGGTATCGAGTGAAAATGAGCATTATCAGTGACAGTGACACTCTCTAAAGCATATTTGTCAAAGTGAAAGTGACACAAGACCTAATATTTGATGGCCAAAGTATAATAAACACCTGTGATAACGAATAATCAGTGCCTAATACAACAATAAGCTACCTCAATTACTAATAAAATGTACGGTATCGAGTGAAAATTAGCAATATCAGTGACAGTGATACCCTAATAAACATATTTTATATAATTGGCCTCAAAATAACTAGAAAATATCAAATAAACATCACATTCTCAATATCAAACACTAAAATCGTCTAAGGGAGATAAATACTTTGGCGCGGCGAGCGGCTAGGTGCGTCGTAGCCATGGCCGAGGCGACGCGTCCGAACGCGGGAAGAATTTGCCGCCGAAAAGCACTCGTCTTCCCGCGCTCACCATTATGCAACCAGAGGGGCTAGAGACCTCTACTCAACGCCATTCGACAGAGGAAGGTTTGTGGAACATTATTCTTTTTTATTCACAACATTACATGACATATTCATTGACTTACAGAGTAGTTAACATAGGCCAAAGATCATCAAAACACCCGGTACCGGAGCACAGTCGTAAGCTATAGCCCCCGGGGCTGGAGGGTTAAGCGTTGTTTCCACATAGCGATTTTGATAAGTTGTTTTGTCTTTTTACTGTGTTCGTCTAAGTTTTGGTTTGTTTATTTTGCAAGTTTCACATCATAATCTTATCGCCATTATGGAAGGTTAGCAAAAATCTAAAATTTCTGTGTCCACATTGATGCCTACTTCCGTCGTGGCCCTCCCGACTCGTACACCCAAGAAAAAAGTTAAAATGAAAATAGTCTTAAGTCCTGGTGGTGTTTTGAGAGAGCTAACCGAGTTAGAAAGGAAGGAAATTTCTGACTTAGGCAAGCTTAACCCGGCAGCTGCAGGGAGACTCTTAAGATCCTAGGCCTAAAAAAATAAAATTTAAAAGGCCCCAGTAGCACTTGAAACAATTTTTGTTTTTTTCCTCCATGCCTCATATCACTCTTCCACATCCCCTCCTTTCCCCCCCCCCACTTCAATTATCACCTATTTTCCCTGTTATTCCCTTATTCATTGGTATATTTTCGTGTAAACATCTCCAAACCGATCCTAGGCTGTGGTCATGTGTGTGTCTATGCGTGGGAAAGAAAGAGAGAGAGAGAGAGAGATACAGGCCTCAGTCACACTCCAGGCTTCGAGAGAGGAGGGTGTGTGGCCGGGTGGCTCACAATTGTTGAATGAACCACTCGTTAACAATTTGCGATTTTGACAATACAAATGATATTCCCACTTGTTTCATTATTGTAACATGTTACTATCTTCATATTAAACGTCAAATAGGCGCATATGGATAAGTATTTATTATATTTATGGTAAATTAACGATTTTAGTGAACAATGTATCTAAATACCTACGCACAGAGGTATGATATACAGCGTGTTTCTGAACTTTACCGACAAACTTTGTGGGTTAATAGATGAACAGAATCTAAGTATACATGCCTAATTAAAAATATAACGTTAATGCATTATAAGAGAGGTACAGGACCTGCTAGCAGAAACTGCTAACGAGTTTACATAACTTGAAACAAGAATATGATGTCGTTAATAACTGTCAATGCAAAGTACAAATCATACTTAGCATGAATAATGTTATGGAAGACATGAAACGGAAAACATTTGTCCAATGGAGCTTAGCACTTTTGTGCTTATCCTATGCTAAACTCGCTAGTATGAAATGCTAAACAGAGACATTACTGGCTGTGATAAGGCAACGCCCTATTTACGTGAACAGAATAGCCTACACAGCCACAGCCTGTGGCCGAACGATCGAACACGTCAAATCTCCCCCTACCCCACCCTCACCTCCCCCCCGCATCCCTGTCCTTTCTCAGGTAATCGAGGGAAGGTTTTAAAGCTTCTCTTACGAGCGGACCTGACTATGTCAATCTGTATCTGTCTGTAGCTTGAGTTCTGCATTGTTTTGGTATGATTCATGCACCAGCGATAATCCATAAAAAACTTAGGATTTAGCGTTACTAATACAGAACTGAAATTATGGAATACATAGGGCCTATCCATGTTCCGATGGTTCGTTCGGGTATTGTAGGGTTCATACAGTATTGAGCTAGGAGTTATCCCACAGCCTCGGGTTCAATAATTCAAAGCCTACGGATCTGATCGAATCCTGTGATTGAGATACTGTACTGTTTTGTTAACCGTTCGGACACTTGGCTACGGCGTTGCCTTCGTCACAACCAGTACGGTAAAGCCTCTGTTTATCATTTTACACCAGTGTTGTCAGCATTTTCTGCTAGCAGGTCCTCTACCTCTCTTATAATACGTTTACGTTATTATTTTTACTTAGGCATTTATATATCGGATCCCCCCATCAATTAACCCACAAAGTTTGTCGGTAAAGTTCGGAAACACGCTGTATACTACAGGGGCTGCGCAGCTGAGAGGTTAAGAGTGACACTTGAAAAAAAGTGCCAAGCGAGAGTGAGGAAGAAGATGGAGAAGGCAATGAATTTCATGGTTTTGCAATTGCTAGTGACGATGACTATGAGCAGTATACTGCAAGGGAGAGTGGAAAAAAGTGACGAGAAGAGTGACAAACGTATTGTGAGTGAGCTATGAGTGAATCAACGAGTGACTTAGTGCGTACTACCCAAGGCCGCGGAAAAGCGTCCAACCACAGCCTTATCTCGCGCCCAAACACACTGTCTTTACAACCTCACAACACAACAACCAGTCGACGTGGTGATGTCTGGTCAACGCCAGGCTGAACTAAGTACATACTTCATTTTCCCCTTGAGTTCACCTTTCTACCTATTTTTTTCTATTTTATTTTGTTTTATGTGGATGAAGGAGACAAAAGCAAAACTGCCTGTGACGAGTGCCTTCCCCAGAGTTGAAAGAGTAACAAAGCCAAAATAAAGGAATGTTTGAGTCAAAATGTCTGGACACACAGAGTTTGAAGCAATTTAAGTCATAGGATGAGGGAAAGATGGATTCAGGGAGCGAGTTCCAGAGCTCAGCTGTTGAATAGATGATTGGGAGTATCGTTTCACTCTTGGGTTGGGCCAGACCTATGAGAGTTCCGTATGGAGCTCAATGGTCTGGTTAATCTGCTCTACATAACTAACTAACTCTTGGGTTGGAGAGTTGCAAAGAGAAGGGGTGGGGTTGTGCTGCATGTCGGGTACTACATACGGTACCCTACGTAGAGGGAGTGGTATACACTGAGAGAGCTCTGACGAAAACTGATTATTGTAATAGCGATAGAATAGCGACTAATGCTTCGCTATTAAGGTGTCAAGATGGAGTGATATCACCAGAATGCCTGAGTCAGGAGTTATGGAGTGTAAGAGACCAGCAGAAGCAGAGGTGTTAAGTCTCTGTCCATTGCTTTCATGCATCGATTGGGACTACAGAATATCAATACTCAATTGCTTGAGGGCTTCACTCAAGCACGAGTCAGCTGACGGACTGACTGTGTGCTTGTTCTTGTGCGTTTCGCGGACTGCCTGCCTAGACAACAAAACTTTCTCTTGCGTGTTTTTATGTGGGATCCTTTATGACGCCCGGGCGGCGCATTGCACGCTCCTAGGATCCATTGGAAAGGACTCCCAGGATAGATGGGTTAAAAAATCTTGCACATAAAGCCGAAAATTATAAACTTAGGAGTGGCTTGGGTCCCCAGAAACCCCATAACATGTAAAATTATGAGTTCTATAATGCAGTTTTATGGGTTCCATGTCATCTCAACCAGTAGACCATTTCAACCAGTGCCAAATTAACCCAGACCAACCAAACCAGTGCCAAAATATAGTACTAACCTAACCTAACTGTATTGTTTGATTTGGTACTGGTTGAGAGCTACTGGTTGAAATGGTCTACTGGTTGAGTTGACCGGTCACCAGTTTTATGTTATGTTAAGTGGTGTTTTCTAGGAACTTTATTTGTGCGATATACAAACGCTGACTGTATTCAGATATTCACTTGTCTTTTGGACAAAGAGGCAAATATCTTAATTTAAATACCATTATTCAGAAATTTACTTTGATCTTTCAGACTTAGTCCAAGAAAAAGAGGTGGAGTCAGAATCAGAATCGAAAAGTGACCTCAGTTATACTGTACATGCATCATCATCACCACCATTATCCTACCTATACAGTAGAACCTATAGATGGGTTCGCCACTCATCTAGTGGCACTGAGGAGCATGCCGCCCCTGTTCTGGGTGGTGATTTGATGCAGCTGACTATTCGAAGGGGCAGCATGCTCCCCTGTGAAGACGGGCTCATCTGACACCTTTTGGAGTTCAGCATCAAGGGACCTCTTGAAGCTGTCTAGCAAGACACCCCTCATGTAACTTTTAAAGACCATGGGAGTAAAACCTGACGTCACGACCCGGCCACCCCTCCCCACCCCCGAAAACTAGTGCGGAGAGCCCCACTTTCTTACGGCGCCACCCGCAAAAGTAGAGTTACATCACAAAATTAAGTTTTCATCAAAAATGGCATTTTTGGGGTCTCGGTCGCAAAATTGGTGTTTCGCAAAATCAGAACACGCAAAATTGAAGTAATTACTGTATAGTGTCTATTCAGGCCCATTACCCTGAGGTTACTTTTGCACAACCTCATCCCATGTCTTTAGGTAACCCCTATACAGTTTACTCCCCATTTCAACATTTACATACATTCTCTTCCTCACCCAGGTCTGTATTCATCATCACCACATAACCTACTGGCAGTCTCCTTGGTTAGTCCTGTAATTGTGAGATCGGTTCCACATCTTCCTTGGTCTACCTCTCCGCGCCACACTATCCACGCTCATAGACTCACTAAAAAGTGCTTAGTTTGTTTGTTTGACGGGGGAGCTGGGCTGCTCTCAGGCAATAGGATGTGCAGGGGTTGCTGTGGGGGGGAAGGATTAAGGTACGATCAGGAATTAGCACACATTACAGATGATCTTATATAGAACGTAACAATGCCTTCATTTACCTGGTTCTGTGACATGTTAGTGTGAGGGTTGCCGGCATCAGAATTAAAGAGCAGGATGTCATGGATCTCACAGCAGTTAATCAGGATCGTGGATCGGCTGGAGGTGAGTAGGGTTTTGGCGAGATCCAGCGGGTGTGACTGATCCTACAGCCAACCTAAACACCCGTCTTCATTCTTTAACCTCTCACACCTGATCTTCCAGTTAACCCACAACAGGGTCTTTAATCTTCAACCTCTACAATAGCCTGAATAAAAGGGACTTCGATCTCAAACTGCTAAACTGGAAAAAACAATTGTATTCACCTGGAACTGCGGCATATTAGCAAGAGGATTAGCCGCATTGGGATCAAAGTGAAGGACGTCATGGATCCCACAGCAGTTGACCCGGATCCTGGATCGGTTGTCAGTAAGGAGGATCTTGGTGGGGTCGAGGGTGCGGCAGGCCAGACCCTGGGTGTGGATGGTTCGCAACGCTCCCGTTAGCTGGATGATGTAGTTCCATAGGGTTGACTCTGCTAGCAAACCTGCAAAGTGGTGGTGGTGGTGATGAAGGATTTTTATACTAGCCTACTGAGCCAAAGACTTCATAAGGCTAGTGGTAAGCCTGAATGGGAACATGGTAATATTACATACCATATCTATAACACACCATAAGAAAACATAAGTATGCCAGTAAGCCTGATAGGGTATACATCGCATAATCTAAGAAAGATCATAATTAGAACAAAACATTGACATTTTATTAATGCATTGATAAGGTTGATGCTGCAATACAGAGGAAACATACGAAATTACATAATATAAAAATACGCTAGGATACAACATGGTTCACAGGACAGTGAGGGCACTTACTAGTACTCATAACATAAGAAAATATTATATATATATATGTAATGTATAATTTGGCTTGAAGTGCTCCCAATCAGCTGGATGATGTAGTTCCAAATGCCAGCAAGCTTGAGGGTGAACCCATAACAAAAAAGAATAAAAAACAACAAAAATTACCAAATTCTCAAAGGGAAATGAAGGAATAGTATCTATCTATGTAAAATACAAAAACAAAACAAAAACAATAATTGTCTACAGTAAATATTACAGTGCTAGGCTTAAAATAAAACATATTCAATCTAAGAATCATAAAACAAAAAAGTGTTACCGGTACTACTGACCGCCTTGTGACTCAGCACTGTCGGAGTTATGCCTGTGAGTCTTGTGAACCCCCGGCCTGCCTGTAGAGTCTCCCGCCCCACTACTACCACCAGCACTGGGGGACCCGGCCGCCAGACTCTCCCACCCGTTGGTCGCCAGGGCACCCGCGGAGAAGTGACGCGCTGCCAAGGTCTCCGCACCCGCATGGTAGTCGTACACAAACACAATTGCTGCACGGAGAATTTCAAAATAATAAAGAAACACACAACCAAACAGGATAGTTTTCATAACTATTGTTTTTCTTAGTACTACCAAAAAAAAAAAAAAAAAAAAAAAAAAAAAAAAAAAAGAGAATAGGAAGAGTGGGGATTGGGCATGAGTAAATAGATAGAAATAGAAATAGATAGAAATAGAAATAGACAGATTCAGCACTGACAGAGGAGTGACTTACAGTTATCGTTGAAGGCCTTGGTGGTGAAGAGTTCCCTGAGCTGAGTAACAGAGGAGTGCTGCAGCTTCTTCCACAGGTCCAGCAGCTGCGTCACCTTCACGTTGCTCACCCGGTACCCGTGGATGCGGTACAGGCAGTAGTGCAGACCGCTCTTCACGTTCGTCGCCTGGTGGAAAATTCATGGTTTATTTGTGTAACCAGGCAAGGCAGGCAAGTACAGTACAGTTGAACCTCATTTTACGCAGATAGTTAATCCTATCAGCTTCTGCGATTAATGAGAAACATGCAAATAAAATAACAGAATCCATGCAATATGGAAATAATTACAATAGAGATTGTGCCGATCACCAAACTAGCCATAAATACCGCCTAGCCCTTACATAGTTTGGCACAAAAACTTAAGCGTGGGACGGGATTTCCACCTCCCGGGGTTTGTGGAGGCGAGGATTCCCATCACCAGGGGGAAAGGGGGAAACATGTGGAAAAAGGCTAGCAAATACCAAGGAAATGCGTGTTGAATTGTGGATGAAAATATCATCGCCCAGTTAGCTTTGAACTTTCGTGCCAATCATATCCAGGGGTTTTCAGTGAATTTTGTGATTTTCACATTCACACCTCCACAAAGAAATGGCCTAACCTAGGTTAGATATACAGTACAGTCAGGTCTTGATATACACACGTTTCGTTTGGAGACGGTAACCGCAAAAATTCTAAAGTCAGCCACAAAACGGACAAAATTTGTATATACAGTCAGGACCCCCAATACACGATTCCACAATGCGCGAAAACCCTAATACACAAGTTACCCCTCGAAAATAACATTAATTAATTAAACATTAATTACGCGAGGTGGTACCACAATACACGAATCGAGAGCTAAGAAGGGGCCAAATCCGCTATTCCCGCTTGATACGCGAGCACGTCTACGTTTCGCGAGGCACAGGAGTAGCTCCGAAAAAAGAAGAAGACGGGCATACGCCTGCCTTCCCTCCCGCTTACCCTCCCTCCCTCCCTCCCATAGTCCCGCTCAAGCGCTCATAGCCGTGCGGAGTGACCAAACGTTTGTAGTGCCTGCCACTTTTTTCGCCATGCCACGCCAATATAAGAAGATAACACACAAAATGAAGGTGGAAGTGTTGGATCGCAAGAAAAAAGGAGAAGGAAACTGTGCAATAGGCTTGTCAGAGTAAACTGTTCGTACGATTTGGTCAGGGAGGGAGAAGTTGGAGAAAATCGTGAAGTCCTACGGTCCTAGTCCTAGCCTATCTACTACTAATTTTAAGGTAAGGTTTCATATTTGTATTCATTGTTCTTCTTATATATAAGATATAGACTGTACTGTAGAGCCAAAAATGTCGAAAATAGGCCATAATTGAGAGATGTCACCCAATCTAATTATTCCCATTTAAAGTTAGTTCCACAATACACGAATACGCGATGCCTCCTGTCACCCCTATTCTCGCGAATTGGGGGTCCTGACTGTACCGCCGCCATTTGAGTGGTACCTAGAAAGTATTATTTCTTCTCCATCTGCGTTTATCTTACTTATATGATGAACATATGAACAGTGAAGACCCAAAAATAAGCATAAACAGCAAATATCTAACGAATATTTGTTGTTGTTGTTGTTGTTGTTCACCAGGCTGCCTGGCCGAACAGCCCCAAGGTCCCGAGCAAGGCCAAGGCCATAGAGCGTCCCCACAAAACCCTCCCTGCTTACCACTAACAAAACCCAGGTGACCGAAGCCACTCTAAGGCAGGGAGCTGAGGAGGGCGCGGAAACGCCCGGGAAACCAAAGCCCTACCCAAGGCCCTGTGCCCCTCAGCAATTATAAAGGGAAAGTTGAGGGGCAAGGGAAAAATGTGACGCTTTGGCTCCCAATCTGCCAACTTTTAGGTTGGCAGTAGGGAGGTCGATCCACGGAAAAGACGCCGTCACTTGAGATCTAGAAGATATATAAGTAAAAGGAACAGTCAGAGTAAGCTATGGGTATGGCAGAGATCGCTCAGCTCTCACTCTGATAGACCAGCCCATCACGTATATTTGTAACGGGAGGTGGTGGATGGAGGCGAGAGAGAGGCATAGGTCTACTTCCTGAGCCTGCTTGAAGCACACCTGGCACTGTAGCTCTCTCCTGCGGCTGGGAAGGGGAGGATGGGAGTGTTACTCACTATATTTCGTGCGCGGATAGGGAGGAATCACAAAAATAAGAGGAATAATAGCCATTAATTGAGGAGGGGGGGAGAGGGGGAAGAAAGGTGGGGAAGGAGAGGGAGGGGAACACATATAGGGGAGAGAAAGGAGGTACTGGAGAGTGGTTATACACTATCACATATTGCTCCCATTGAGTACCTGTGGGGCATTTTTGGGGTATATTTTCATGAGATGTCTTCCATGAGGCCTATCACGTACGCTAAACAGATACAGGTACTTCCGTGAGGCCTATCGCACTTTAGAGATTAAAGATTATTGCAAATTTATATTTTTTCCGTTCATCAAGGCGTATGGCTTCCCCACAGTAAGGTTTATGAATACGGGCGTAATTAACCCTCTCCGACATATGACGCGATTTTGGAGCCTATTAGGGATACTTTAACCCTTAACTAGCGGCGCGCAACATAAGTCGAGTATAATAAATCTGGACTATCTGGCGGCGCGCGACATAGGTCGTGTGGCAATTTCAGCACGTAATGTTGCTGAGAGAGAGAGACAAGTGGTGGCAGGAGAGTAGCGAGCGTATGACTGCTCCAGACCACCGCGGCGAACCTACTGACACGAATCCCACCTCCTCCCTCCCTCTCTCACTCGCTACATACTGAATTGTATGGGGAAAGTACCGAATTACATGCTTTTTGCACTCGTGTTGCGCGGTTGTTGCAAGAAAACTAGCCGTCATAAAAGGATCGTTATGGTGTCATTGGAAAGCTCTGTTTATGCCCTTTCAGGGATAGATACTTGTTTTACGCTCTGGGTCTTATTTAGGCATGAAAATGATCACGTAAACAGCCCTATTTTGGCTAAAAACACCCCGCTGGGCGGTACATATAAATAGACCGCTAATAAGGTGTTAAAGCCTTTGTTACCATAAGGAGTATTAATTTTAGAAACCTTTAGTTTAGTTACTTCAACCTCTGCAGTTGTCTTTGAGTTAGCCGTGGGCAGAAAACTAATTTTGGAGAGGTACTTATAAGAGTGAGAGAACTCTATTTATTATTGCTAATCTGGCAACCTCTGCGTCATATGAGTCTGAAGGGGTTAAGGAGAAGCCTTGTCCGGAAGTGCAAAATTTCCGGAGTGTGAATCACCTGTCTTCCTACAAAAAAAAAAAAAAAAAAAGTAAAGTTCCGAAAGATTGAAGTTAGACCCAACTATATAGTGTCCAAAAATGTACACATTATACAGTAAAATTTACTTAATATCTATTACTAGTTGTCATTTTGGCTAACCTTATATACAGACGTAGCATAACCAAATATAGATGATTTATTGGGATTGTGTAGAGGCTCCAGGGGTACCAACTCGTGATACATGTCCACCTCCTTCGGCAAATCTAATATAGAAAGAAAAAGGAAGATTAGGAGAGATAAAAAGAGAGCCTGGCAATACAGTATACAAGGACGCTACTGTATTTTGGTGCGCAAGAATATTCAACTTATAAGAAAAGAGGATGGTATCAGAAATTTACTATAATGCATTTATAATTTTCTTCTTTCAATAAATGTTAACCATAAATGCATTAGCTAGGGAAAAACTACAGGACTCATGGCTGGAATAAATAAAATAAATCATATTGGAAGATGATTAAAATGCAAAGACTTAGAACCAATCGATTGATTGTACGGTACTGAACGAACAAATTAACTTTTAACCCTTAACTATCGGCTCCCAACTTAAGTCCGTTAGAGAACCAAGGCCTAAAGAGCGAGTCCCGACTTTTTTTTTTTTTTTTTCTATGTGATTGAGGGAGGCAAAAGGCATTACTGCCTATAGCGAGTGCCTCCCCCATAGTTGAAAGAGTGACAGGGCCAAAATCAAGGGACGTTCGAGCCAAAATGCCTGGACACACGGAGTTTGAAGCAATTTAAGTCATAGGAAGAGGGAAAGACTGATTCTGGGAGAGAGTTCCAGAGCTCAGCTGTTGAGTAGAAGAAAGTTTGAGAGTAACGTTTCACTCTTGGGTTGGAGAGTTGCACAGAGTAGGGGTGGGATTGAGTTGCAAGACGGGTACCACGTGCCCTACGTAAAGGAGGTGGTATGCACTGGGATAGCTCTGAGGAACACTATTATAGTAGCGATAGAATAGCGAGAGATGCAACATTGCGACGGAAAGAGAGAGACTGCAGAGAGTTGGTGAGTGGACGGGAGTTAATGATACGAAAGGCCTTCCTTTCAACTTTGTCTAGGAGAGCGGTGTGAGAGGAACCTCCCCACACATGTGAACAATACTCGATACAAGGGCGCACTATGCCCCTGTACAGAGCAAGAAGCTGTGCAGGGGAAAAGAACCCCCTAAGGCGGTTGAGCACACCGAGCTTCTGGGAGGCTGCCTTAGCAAGACTGGTAATATGGTCCTTCCAAATGAGAGCAGAAGAAAAAGAGACACCAAGAATATTGAGAGAAGATGAAGGGTTGATTTTTGTATTGTTGAAGAATAAGGGATAGTCCGCTGGGAGATCCTGACGGGTAGATAGATGGAGAAATTAGGTTTTGGAAGCATTAAAGTTAACAAGGTTTTATATAAGGCCGATTATGTGCTTAACATCGCATTGGACTTAAGTCCAATGCGATGTTAAGCACATAATCGGCTCTGAGAGAGAGTCCGAGCGGTGGGAGGAGCGCGGGCGGGCTCTGACCATTCAGCGTGGACATAGTCCCGCCTCTGACACCACCACCACATGTCTACACCTCCCTGGTCCCGCAATACAGGGTAAAAACTGAGGAAATTACTGTATTTTAGGGTTTTTCCCTTCGTATTGCAACATAGTTGCAAAAGAACCCATGGTCGAACAAGGATGGTTCAGGTGTCATTGGAAAGCTCAATTATCACCCTTTCACGGATACATAAATTTTGTATTACGCTCTGGCTCTTCTTTATGCATGAAAAAGAGCATGGAATGAAGCTCGTTTAGGGTAAATCTGCCCATTTGGCAGGTAGTAGCGTTACAAAACCAGCCGCTAGGGAGGTGTTAAAATAATCACTAACTGGATCTTAGGAGTATATCTGCAATAATACAACCTTCACATGTAAAATATAACTAGTGATTGCATAGAGAAGTCATTTTCTCAAACAAGCAATCACCTTATGCATAGTTTTTGAACACAGAGTAAAAATTTAAAAGTGGATTGTTAGATAGACTAATAAGGAATCATAATACCTGGATATTGTTCTGGGTCAACCCGTGAGAGAGCCAATGCCTGCCGCTCCAGAATGTCCCGCCGCAATTCATCCCCCATGAAGAAGTGTGGATTGCTAGCGGGCAGGCGGAGGTGGTGTATGTGGGCAGGGGTGGGTGGCATCACGTGGTAGGGCGGGAATACTAGGGTCGGAGGGGGTGCTGAGAAGGGGGCCGGAGAGGGGGCCGCCCCACTCGACCCGAAGGAGGGCTGGTCTTGGGTGGTGAAGAAGTAGGTGGTGCCACCAACGTTCTCATGGTAAGTGGACAGGTTGGCAGCTACACTCTCCTCACCCCCTGCAACCCCAGCTAACCCAGGGGGGGAGATACCACCTCTGCTGGGTGACTCCTGGGGGGACACCGGGCGCTGGGGTGTGATGGAGGCAGCTGGGGAGGACCGGGTGATGGAGGTGAACCCCAAAGAGGAAGGGGTGGGGAGGCTCGGTGACCCCAGGCCAGAATAAGAGTGGAAGGAAGGGGTGGAGGAGGAGTGTGGTAGTCCCCCACCTCCTCCACCACCTGACCCAGGGATGAACTCTGTTATGTTGTTCACTGACGGCTGAAACAAGAAAGAATAGAAAAATATTAACAAATTGCAACTAAAGGGTGGCTGATGTCCACGTTATTTCCAGTACCCCCCCCCCCCCTTTTCATTTGCTCAAGCGGTATTTAGTGAGGGAGAGACTAACGCACACAAATTTAGCTGAGTTTAGAGAAGTGGTCTGTGAACCTTCCTCATGCCTCTCACTCTCACCATGCCTCTTTAATACCATCCTCTGGTATTTTTAAGTGTTCAGATGGCCGAAAGGTTTTGTGTGTGTGTGTTTTTTTTTTTTGTTTTTTTTTTTCCTTTTTTTTTAATTGTTCTTTCCAGTGATTTTGATAAAGTTCTTTTGTCTTTATATTCTGCCGTTCTTGTTTTGGTTTGTTTGTGTTGCAAGTTTTACATTTTAATCTCATCACAAAAGGAAAATGGAGAAAGCTGGGGTCTATTTGCAATTGAGAATTTGAGACCTTGATTATGAGCTACTGTACTTTGTTTTTCTCTAACCATTTCTGTAAGAGAAATATAGGATAAAAATGCCCCCCAAAAATCATCAAAATGCCTGTCCTATTAAGAGATAAGCTAGCAAATATAGTAAATAAACTTTTATTTTAGAGTTAGACTAGTTCTGATTGATAAGAAAGTGTGGTACTATCTAGGAGAATTGCATAGCATAGTTATAACCTGATTGTGATTTTGTCTGCACTGCCTGAATTATATTGGTCTCCTGTGTGCAACAAGCAGTATGTATATGTATGTACAGTATATACTCATGCACATACCCCATTGCTGGGGGTGGCCAACACGAGACAGAGCCAGAACAAAAACAAACATTTAAAGTTCCTATTTTCAGGTTCCAGGACCACTTTCGCGTTCCCTTGCACGTTTTTCTGTCTCGTCAAATAGAAAACTTATACTAGGGGAGTAGGATTCCTAGCCCCCTGCCCCCAGATGGAAAAGTAGGACAGTAAAAGAGACAGACAGAATCGGCTAAGGTTGGGTAGAGGATACCAAACCTCACTCTTGATAGGGCCAGCCCTCCACAAGCAGTGTACTGTACAGTCAAGTCACTATCCCAATCAAAACTTACTCAAATATATATACTGTACATATATTTATTTTCATACAACAGCCATATCCTGCCTAGGTGAGGAATGTTGAATGTTACAGTATTGGTGTAGTGGCTGTAGTTCTGAGTGTTGTCTTTAACACTTCCAGCCCGGCTGTTCTTTTATAAGGACACCGCGGCAGATGGGCAGGACCCCGGGTGTCCTTATAACAGGCAGTAAGCTTGAAAGCCTATTCAGCTTGGTCTGAACGCTGTGTGTCCGACGCATGTAAACAAAGCCGGTCATTGCGTCACCGCACCTCCGAATACAAGAAGGAGACGTCGGATCAATGTTGTTGTATGGTATGACGAAATTAGTGTCTGAAAAGCTCCGATATTGTCAACATCGCGGAAACATTCGCTCCATGGAAATCGTCATCACAACTGAACCGGTTGACTTACAGAGCTCTACTCAACGCCAGTCTACAGATACGAAACTGCACTACGTTTAGAGATGCGTGGGAAATTTCTAGCAGTTAAATTAGCCTAGGCCTAGACGTTTTTCGGCCAAATCGCCCGGGTACCTGACACTGTCCTTAGGAGGGGGCCCCCGGGGGATAAGGGTTAAGGGGGGTTACTGGCTTTTTTTTATCTTTTTCTCCTTTTCTCTCTTTCCCTGGCTTGTATCCATTCGGCCCCATTTCAGCCAACTGTTTTAAGATGTTTATCCCCATCCAGGTGTCGATTTCTTCCTGGTGAGCGATAGCGAGCCAGCATTGTATGGAGAAATCCGGCTTCGCCAGACATTTTTCTTGCTGTCAAAACAAAAATATATATATGCTGGCTCGCTGCCGCTCGCCAGGAACCGTCTTAAAACAGTAGGCTGAATGGGGCCAAATGGATACAAGCCAAAGAAAGAGGGAGATAAAGAGAAAAAGAGCGAGGTGGGCTCCCTTACCCAATTAGTGTAATCAGCTGTCTAATATTCACACTGTTGTCCGAGACCAATTGGCGTAATCAGTTGTGCATCTAATAATCACAAGTTAATCCAATACTTCCAATACCGTAATAACCACAACTCTATTATCAAACCAATGTGAAGCCTAGATAGAGCCAGTGAGATGAAAGGTCAACAACACATAAGAGGAGGACAACTTACTACACTGACTTTCCTGCTGCCCACGCCGTCCAGACTCAGTGCTCCCACGCTCTTGGTCAGGTTCTGCTGCTGCTGTTCCTGTTGCTGCGCTGACGTTGACAGCTGCAAAGTCAAACCCATTAAACTATTATGACACGGAACAGCACAAAGGGGGTACCACATGAGACCTATTATCGTAGGCCCTATATTGGTAATGGTCAACATTTTACCAGGAACGTTTTGGTATCTTATGTATTGGAATAAAGATGAAATCAATTTAACATCCAGTATTATGCAAGTTTTACATTATATTAGTTGACAGATTACTTATTTAAATTTAATTCATAAGCTGCCAGACCAGTGTTGCTGATCAAAGTTAAGTGAAAAGCTCTCATGTGATACTGAATCAAGAGTGATTTAATTTGTTTACCAACTGCCAAACACGAATGTATTCCCCAGTGGCCAGGTTTCTTCAGATTTAAATAGCTGTCAAGAGTTCAACTGTCATTTGTAGTCACCACCTGTCCTACAAAATCAACATAAAATCACCATAACCAGCATCATCATTCTAACATTACTAGATATCAACAATCTACATAACCTTATTACAGTGGTATAATTCATAACCATGTACAGTTCTATTAATTCTATCCCCTTCAACATGGTGAAATCATTCAAATTTTATTCTGGCCAACAGTACCGTAGATGATTTTATTCAGCTTACTGCTGAACTATATCTCCGTTAGCCCTTTGACTCACACAGGTCCGTCCAAAACATAATATTATAATTAAACAATATCATTGAATTACTGTGTACTTAAAATAGGTGTCATCACACTGAAAGGATTAAGAAAAATGGGGAGATTAATTCAGCAATAACTTAAGTGATATTACCTTTAGTAATGTAAAAGAGTACTATAGATTATTAGTAAGAGAGTATAACATTAGTACAGCACAGTATATAACTCACATTCATATACGTTGCCAGTTTTGACTCCTGCGGCAGCCCATTGACCTGACTGACCACGGGAGGTCCCACGGCAGAGGTTACTCCAGTGGGCTGCTGCGGAATACCCAGGTTCAGGAAGAGAGGGTCCATGTTGGCAACTCTCTGGGGCAACCTGAAAACATAACCAATTGCTCCTATTAACCCTCTCCGACATATGACGCGATTTTGAGCCGATTAGGGATACTTTAAAGCCTTTGTTACCATCAGGGGTATTTAGAAACCTTTAGTTTAGTTACTTCAACCTCTGCAGTTGTCTTTGAGTTAGCTGTGGGCAGAAAACTAATTTTGGAGAGGTAATTATAAGAGTGAGAGAACTCTATTTCTTATTGATAATCTGGCAACCTCTGCGTCATGAGTCTGAAGGGGTTAAACATAGACATACATATCATAGGTTTCTATATCATTTAACACATATAGTAGCCTACCGGTGACATCTCTTTCATTATATCTATCTATCTATTGCCTGATGCCTTACTCCCCTTAATGAGGGTGGCCATACACAGAAGGCCCCCAGGTGGACCTATCCCCTGTAAGAGGGACAACCCATGCCAGTTTACTGAAGGACTTGCAGGATTGACCACTCATTATATTCTGGCATCTATTATATTATTTTATTAAGCTTAAACAAGGACCTCAAATAAGTAATCCCGACACTGACTTACGGAAGCGAAGCATGGACGTTGGTTGAGAGACTCAGACCAAGAGTGAGAGCAGTGGAAATGAATTACTTAAGGAGTGCGTGCGGAGTTACATGGAGGGATAGACAGACTAATGAGGAAGTAAGAAGGAGGTGTGGTGTGGAGGTAGATGTGCTGGAAAGTGTGAAAAGGAACAACTTGAGATGGTTCGGCCATATGGAACGTATGGAAAGCGAGAGAATGACTAAGAGGGTGTACGAGAGCGAGGTGGAGGGACAGAGGGGGAGAGGTAGACCGAATATGAGGTGGAAGGATGGAGTGAGGAACTACATGAACGAAGGCGGTGCTGGTTGGGGGGAGGGGTGTCGACTGACTGGGGACAGAGGTGCATGGGGGCGGTTCGTTCGTGGCCACCCCTTCGGGGATCACGGCGTCAGGCAATAGATAGATAGAAGGACCTCAAAACATGAAAAGACTACAAACTATCTCAATGTTTTTTAGCTACCGTACCACAAATCCTCCTTAACTCATAAAATGCGAAGCTATGGTACAGTACAGTAGTTCAAACCCTCCCGCCAAGCGAAGGTATTTGGTTCTATTCTGACAAAAATTGTCATAGTACCATATACATAATTATTACTTATCCATATGCGCCTATTTTGCTTTTGTTATGAACATTTAATAGCAATAAAAGAAGTGTGAATAGCATTTGGGGGTGAAAAAGACATTAATGCCGCAAGGTCGTATAATGAGGCGAGAGCTGGGGGGACGTATATCCTCCCTCACCAAGCTGTAGAGCGACACTGAGTCCTTGCACTAGAAGTCTCTCTGTTGCAAGGATCTCTAGCTGCCTTGCCCGTGTTAAAGAGACCGTGTGAGGGATTTTTGGGTCGAAAACTACCTGATAAAAGGGGGAATAAGAGGAAAAATAGCTGATAATTGAGGAGGGGAGAAAAGGGAGGGAAGGAGGGGGGGGGGGACACATATTTAGGAGTGGTAGCAAGTAATGGAGGGGAATTATCTCGCCTAATCACAAATTGCTTTGTTTTGAGTGCCACTGGGTTTTTTTTTATGCTCTGGATCTATTGAGGACGGTCGCAGTGCACTCGAAAAACCTCTATAGAGGACGGTCTCTGTTTATGGGTTAAGCTAGGTAAATAAAATTGTCTAATAGTTGCTAGAATATAATGATGAGAATATCCCCGGTACTGTATGGGTTAAATACTGTACAGATGTAAAAATTAACTGATAGTTCAATACTACAACCATAACTATAAATGCATAACCTGGCCTGGAATACATGTTAGCAGAGGATCTGTTTAAAATCTATAAGAGAAACCATTATTTTTGTTTTCAATTTCAGATAGAATTAAATGTATGCCCATGTGAGTCTTAGTCACAAAGAAGTAGCAGATTAACCCTCTTACATTAAAATACATCAGGGTACGGTACCATTGTATTATTAGGAATTTAGGATCTCAATGGATGGCACACAGAGAAACAATTAATTATCCCCTGTTTAAGCCCACAATAATCATGTCTAAAGGCCGAAAGTTGCGCGATTTGCATGGTTATAAACTTTGGACAAAACCTCCAAACCACACAATTTAAGTGTTATTCAGTAGATACCTACGGTAAGTAACATTAGGTCAATAGACAAGCCAATAGACAACCATAGTAGGATAAAGCATAGCTAAATAAATATGTATAGCTCAGCTGTCGACTGTTCATCAGATCAAGGCATAGATTTATCGTACAGTACTAAACAATAAGACAATAAAAAATGACAGCAAAAAGGTGGAGATAAGAAAGAAGAACTCCTAGAGGAATAAGTTGCATTTTTATAGTATCAGTTCAGGAGCGCGTTCAAGAGCAGGCAGGTGAGTCACGTGAGTGTTTGTTTACGTCCACCTCGGTAGGCGGCGGTCACGCATGTCAGAGAAGCCGAACTTGTAAGTAATTACCGTGGCGCGCACTTTACAGGTACCACCAAGGACTTACTTGAGTTTTTTCTTCCATGCATCCATCAACAAGCTACACCTTATTCTAGTCTGTTAATCGTAATGGAAACAATCTAATAACATTTTGGGAAGGAAGTAGTATCCGGGCGTAGGCTACGGTCGTCATGTTTATATAGGTCATGCGCTCGCGGTTTCGTTCCAGTGACCAGTCTATTTTGAATTTGACTGCTTCTTATTCTGTTATTTACAATTTATTTAATATTTATTTGTAATGTTATTGGCAATATATATGATGACAAGTCATGGGGGGTGAGGGGGGTAAAGCGCCCATCAACTTATTATAGTATCCCACGGCAGTTAAACTAGAAGGGGAACGTAAACACGAGCATGCGAGTAAATATATAATGTATACAGGCGGGTAATACGCCCGGATACTACTGTACATCCTTACCAAAGTTTTGTATAATTTTATGTGGATTTCGACGAGAACCAAACAGCGCATTTGGGCCGAAAATCGGGAGTTTACTGCCTCTTCCAAATTCAATTGTCTGTTTGCTTACATGACGCTCATGGTTAGGACTAGTTACGTTTGCTGTTATTATTTGCCCTCTGCTGGCAATAACCGCAATATAAATATATATGGTAATGATAAAAAGTCTAGGAGGGGTGAGAGAGGTGTTCTTTGCCCCCCTCAATACATAGGCTAGGCCTACTGTATCTCACAGCCTAAATTATAATTCAAACACCAAGGCAGGAAATAAATTAGATGAGTAAAATAGCCTACAAACTTCGGGCATAATGTAATCTAAGCGATAGACGTTATTCCCGAATCCTGTGAACACAAGTCGGCAAGAATGTAGTTACCGGATGTACCGCCCGTCTTGTTTACACTACGCGGACGCTCACCATCATGTTCCCGTCTATTTTGACTGCCTTTGGATACAAAAATACATTACCCTAACCAAACTACCTAACCTAGTATTATAGATTTATAAGTATTTATAGATGATTTATGTTGTATGTCGGTAGTGGTACACCCGGTAACTACATCCATCCCCACAAGTCTTCCACCGAGTTGTCTGTAGGCTATATAATATATTTCGGTAAAAGTTTATCACCAACCATTTAAGAGTTTTTCAGGTAATTTGTCGTTGTTTTTTATTTTGTCTTTGATATACAGTGTTGTTTAATACCGAGGACCGTCGCATTTTAGTATTTTCAACATTAGCCTAACCTAACTTAACCTAACCGAAAACTAACCTGTCTCGCTGACGGTCTAAACCCAGCTCACGTTCCCTGTTTATGGGTGCGCGACGGTCTAAACCCAGCTCACGTTCCCTGTTTATGGGTTCACGACGGTCTAACCGTCTAAGCCCAGCTCACGTTCCCTGTGTTATGGGTGAACAATCCAACAGACGCAACAGTTTCTCGTATTTCACTTGTATGCCTAGTGATTTTGCGACGGTAATTACATGTACACCAACAAAGTATCGTTCATGAAAGTGATAAAACACTGATAATCATCGATGGGGCCCGTAACTGGTTGGTCATAAACTAATACCGGAATTTATAACCGAAACTACCACCAATTTTCCCATGGTTTTCATTTTTGGTTTTCGGTAGATTTCATCATTATACAGTACACAGTAGTTGAAACAAGTTCCAATCCCCGGCAAATGTGTTTTCCCCATTATCCAACGATCTTAAAACACGGCCCCCGATAGTGGGGATAGTGGATGAAGATCAGGGAAATTACGGGGTAAAAGGCGTAAAAAAACGATAATGAATTATTTAACCCTCTGTTCCCGGAAGGGCTCTTGAACGCCCATAAAAAAGCATACCACAGCTGCCCGGAAGGGCTCTTTAACGCCCAGTGGTTGAAAGCCTGTGAGCTTGGTGTGCGAGGCGTCGGTCCGACGCATGTAAACAACAGCCGGCTGGACCGACGCCCCGCATCTCCGGCCACAAGAAGGAGAGCGTCGCTTGTTCGTGTGTGCCTGTATGTTGTTGTTAAGTATCGAAAAGTAGTGTAAAGTGGCTGTTGTTGCCATAAAGTTATCTCCAATGAAATCATCATCACAACTGAACCAGTTGACTTAGAGAGCTCTACTTAACGCCATTCTACAGGTAAATAACACAGCTACGCTTGGGGATGTGCGGGAATGCGGAAGCAGTCAGAATAACAAAGATACGGTAGCCTAGCCTAGACGTTTTTCGGTCAAAACACCCGGGTTTTGGGGAATATTTATGTAATGCGTAGCCGGGGCTGGAGGGTTAAAAGAAACTTGGCTCGGGTTTTGATGTATTTAAAACTCCTAAAACCCCATAATTGGTAAACCCAAGCCAAGTTTTGGCAAAAGTTGGCTCGGATTTTGCGAATTTGCAGAGTAAAAAAACACTAACCCAATATTGAAAGTTGGCTCGGGTTTTGATGAATTTAAAACACCTAAAATCCTAACATTTGAAAACCCGAGCCAAGTTTTGTCAAAACTTGGCTCGAATTTTCAGACTTAAAAAGTATGCTCGGGCCAAAAGACGAAAATAACAGGTAATATTGGAAGAACTCATAATGTAATATATTGAAAATTAACAAAACAAACATGGGTAGCTGCCTGGCCGAACAGCCCCAAGGCGCCGAGCAAGGCCAAGGCCATAACCGAGCGCCCCCACAGAACCCTCCCTGCCGACCACAATAAAGCCTGGGTGACCGAAGCCACTCCATGGCGGGGAGCTGAGGAGGGCGACAGAAACGCCCGGGAAACCAAAGCCCCACCCAGGGCCCTGTGCCCCTCAGCAATTATGAAGAGAAAGCTGAGGGGCAAAGGAAAAAATGTGACACTTTGGCTTCCAATCTTGGTAGATTGGGAGGTCAATCCACGGAAGAGACGCCGTCACTTGAGATCTAGAAAATATATAAGTAAAAGGAACAGTCAGAGTAAGCTATGGGTATGGCAGAGATCGCTCAGTTCTCACTCTGATAGACCAGCCCATCACCACAAACATGGGTAAATGTTTATCACCAACCAGTGACGAGTTTTTCCGGTTATTTCTTGTTGTTTTTTATTTTTTATTTGATATACAGTGTTGTTTATACCAAGGACTGTCGCATTTTACTATTTTCCCATTATCCATCAATCTTAAGACACGGCCCCCGATAGTGGGGAGGGCTATGAAGATCCGGGAAATTGCGGGGTAAAAGGTGTAAATAAAGGGGTAATATTGGAAGAACTCTGAAAATACAATAGTTAAAAGTAACAAAACCTGAAAATGGAAAAACCCAAGTTTTGACCAAACTTGGCTCGGGGTTTTCAATTTTTCAGTCTAAAATCACAGTAACCTCATTTCGAAAGTTGGCTCGGGTTTTTTTGTTTTTCAACATGCTTAGGGAACATTTCTTGGTTCAGTTCAGTCCGAAAATGGCATTTCGGACAGGATAGTTTTCCTTGATTTTGGTATTGATATTAAATTATCAGAGCAATCCAATTTCTGAATGCATTTTTGAAATCAGCATCAAATTCTACTCCTAATGCAAGGTTTTGGTGAAGCTAGCCCAATGTCAGCCAATTTTACAGATACTATTAAAGTTATGTTACCTTTTCAATACGTAGTAAGTAAGAGATGACGTTCCCTAAAATATATCACATCTGTAAGATAGGCAGAAATAGGGCTAGCTTCACCAGAACTTTGCAGTAGGAGTAGAATTTGATGCTGATTTCAAAAATGCATTCAGAAATTGGATTGCTCTGATAATTTAATGCAAATACCAAAAACAAGGAAAACTATCCTGTCCGTAATGCCATTTTCGGACTGAAGTGAGCCAAAAAATGTTCCCTAAGCATCTCCAACATTGGCTCTCAGGGCAAAAATGGCAGAAATAGGACTAGCTTTACCAGAGCTTGGCATTAGGAGTAGAATTTGATGCTTATTCCAAATATGTTGTCCAATTTTTAATAAGTGAGCAATTGGAAGAGATGGAGCTAAATAAGTTTAAAAGAAATTATGAAATTGGCCATATTTCCTTTCTCTGAGGATTAATTTAATTTGCAAGTGCATTTTTGAAATCCGTGTAAAATTTTACCCTCAATGCAAAGTTTTGGTTTAGATAGCCCTATTTCTGCCAGTTTTGCCTTGAGAGCCAATGTTACAGACACGACAGTTTTAAGGTGACGTTCCCTAAAAAATTGTCTGGATCTGAAGCTGGAGTCTAGCTTGTTATGCTTTATTTTGGAGTTTAGATCAACTTATTGGAGATTAAGATGATTTAGAAGTTTGGGAGGCATGCCATTGCATTCTATCTATTTACTTAGGTCCAATCCCCACTTTTCATTTTTATTGTTTTTTCTTTGTATTTAGTTTTTTTTTTTTTTTTTTTGTAATTTTTTTTTTCTCCCCCCCACTAAATACTTCTTAACCTAACAAGTGCGCATGGGGGTAATTCGAAACGTCCCCCTGTGCTGACGTATTTGAGGTGTTTCCGTCACTAAAATATTCATTGTACCATTAATACTGTAGCATTAATACTTATCCATATGCGCCTATTATGGGTTGATTATAAAGGTATTAACCTGAAACAACAATAAAACGAGTGAAAACAGCGTTTGGATGGTCAAAATCGGAGATATAACCCGCGAGTTGTATAATGTATGGGTGAGGCAAGCTGCTTTCCCGCCAATTTCCCCCAAGGCCACTGAGACACAGTCGATCGATACTCTCTCTCTCTCTCTTGCACTCGCTTGCCATCAGTGATGACAACACCCTGCTTGCAACTCGCTAATGTTAGCACGAAAATATACCTCAGAATAAGGGAATAACAGGGAAAATAAGTGATAACTGAAGGAGAGGAGGAAAGTGGGGAAGGAGGGGAGGTAGAGGACTGAGATTTTGCATGGCCAATAGTTAAAAGTAACAAAACCTGAAAATGGAAAAACCCAAGTTTTGACCAAACTTGGCTCGGGGTTTTCAATTTTTCAGTCTAAAATCACAGTAACCTCATTTCGAAAGTTGGCTCGGGTTTTTTTGTTTTTCAACATGCTTAGGGAACATTTCTTGGTTCAGTTCAGTCCGAAAATGGCATTTCGGACAGGATAGTTTTCCTTGATTTTGGTATTGATATTAAATTATCAGAGCAATCCAATTTCTGAATGCATTTTTGAAATCAGCATCAAATTCTACTCCTAATGCAAGGTTTTGGTGAAGCTAGCCCAATGTCAGCCAATTTTACAGATACTATTAAAGTTATGTTACCTTTTCAATACGTAGTAAGTAAGAGATGACGTTCCCTAAAACATATCACATCTGTAAGATAGGCAGAAATAGGGCTAGCTTCACCAGAACTTTGCAGTAGGAATAGAATTTGATGCTGATTTCAAAAATGCATTCAGAAATTGGATTGCTCTGATAATTTAATTAGGGAAAACTATCCTGTCCGTAATGCCATTTTCGGACTGAAGTGAGCCAAAAAATGTTCCCTAAGCATCTCCAACATTGGCTCTCAGGGCAAAAATGGCAGAAATAGGACTAGCTTTACCAGAGCTTGGCATTAGGAGTAGAATTTGATGCTTATTCCAAATATGTTGTCCAATTTTTAATAAGTGAGCAATTGGAAGAGATGGAGCTAAATAAGTTTAAAAGAAATTATGAAATTGGCCATATTTCCTTTCTCTGAGGATTAATTTAATTTGCAAGTGCATTTTTGAAATCCGTGTAAAATTTTACCCTCAATGCAAAGTTTTGGTTTAGATAGCCCTATTTCTGCCAGTTTTGCCTTGAGAGCCAATGTTACAGACACGACAGTTTTAAGGTGACGTTCCCTAAAAAATTGTCCTATCCAGGTATATCCTGGTCTGAAGCTGGAGTCTAGCTTGTTATGCTTTATTTTGGAGTTTAGATCAACTTATTGGAGATTAAGATGATTTAGAAGTTTGGGAGGCATGCCATTGCATTCTATCTATTTACTTAGGTCCAATCCCCACTTTTAATTTTTATTGTTTTTTCTTTGTTTTTAGTGTTTTTGTTTTTTGTTTTTTTGTAATTTTTTTGTTTTTTTTTGTAATTTTTTTTTTCTCCCCCCCACTAAAAACTTCTTAACCTAACAAGTGCGCATGGGGGTAATTCGAAACGTCCCCCTGTGCTGACGTATTTGAGGTGTTTCCGTCACTAAAATATTCATTGTACCATTAATAGCATTAATACTTATCCATATGCGCCTATTATGGGTTGATTATAAAGGTATTAACCTGAAACAACAATAAAACGAGTGAAAACAGCGTTTGGATGGTCAAAATCGGAGATATAACCCGCGAGTTGTATAATGTATGGGTGAGGCAAGCTGCTTTCCCGCCAATTTCCCCCAAGGCCACTGAGACACAGTCGATCGATACTCTCTCTCTCTCTCTCTTGCACTCGCTTGCCATCAGTGATGACAACACCCTGCTTGCAACTCGCTAATGTTAGCACGAAAATATACCTCAGAATAAGGGAATAACAGGGAAAATAAGTGATAACTGAAGGAGAGGAGGAAAGTGGGGAAGGAGGGGAGGTAGAGGACTGAGATTTTGAATGGCCCAGGGACAAAAAAAAAAAAAAAAAAATTCGATGTCAAAAGTTGATTTTTTTTTTCACTCACTCTTAAGAGTCTCCCCGCAGTCCGCCGGGGGAACTCTTAAGAGTCTCCCCACAGTTCCCGGGTTAACCCTTCTTTGGTGGCGCGCAACTTATGTCGTGTGAAATAAATATGGACTAAGTGGCAGTTCACAACTTATGTCGTGTGCCATTTTCACCACGTAATGTTGCTGAGAGAGAGATATGAGTGGTAGGAGGAGCGTAGCAAGCGTATGACTGCTCCAGACCACCGCGGCGGACCTACTGACATGAATCCCACCCTTCCCTCCCCTCTCACACTCGCTACACAGGGAATTATGTAGGGAAATTACCTAATTACAGGGTTTTTGCACTCGTGTTGCACGATCGTTGCAAGAGAACCAGCGGTCGTACAAGGATGGTTCGGGTGTCATTGGAAAGCTCTGTTTACGCCCTTTCAGCGATAGATACTTGTTTTACGCTCTGGGTCTTATTTAGGCATGAAAATGATCACGTAAACAACCCTATTTAGGGTTAAAAAAAAACGCTGGGCGCTACGCTCCCCTAGACCGCCAATATGGTGTTAAGGAACTCAAATTGGATACATCTGGCCTTAAAACCATGTATTTCTGACTTCAGAGTGCAGTTATACATTTACGGACAGGATAGTTTGAAATTTTCAATTTTCGGACAGGATAGTTTTTCTTGAGTCTGACCCTGCCTAAAATTTGGTACGATAGGCAACGTAGTGAGCGCTCATCCGTGACCAAAATGACTGGATTCACTTTTCGGACAGGTTAGTTTCTGGCCTGTCCGAAATGTTGCCTAACATAGGTGAACCGGACAGGCCAATAGCAAAAAAATGTTGCCTAATAAATGAAATGACAATTTTTTCAAACTGGACTGTCCGGTTTCGGACAGGATAGTTACATGATAACTGTATACAAGTTACGGACAGAACCCGCTCACTGCTGCCTATGGTGTCTGGGAAAAAAAGTGAGCCGGTACGATTGCATGAAAACTTTTGATATATTAAAGAATTTTATTGCAGAAATGAATTCTACAGCACATTTTACCCCTTGTACCAGAATTTCAGGTTCAAACACTATCAGAAAATTGAGTTATGAGGGAATTGTCATTTTGTCCCTATGAAGGTGGGACTGAGTGGCCGCTCAGCTTGAGTTGGCTCACACTATTTTCCAAAAATCTCAGTTAGAGATAAGGTGGCTCAATTAAACTTGGAGGGCATGTAGTCTATGGGTTGACACACAACATATCCGAAAATCAAGTCAAAACTCCTTAATTGAAGGTGTGTTTGGGCCTCCCCAAAATTTGGTGTCTTGAGGTAAAATCTGGAGGCACAAGATCTTGTTGACCAAGTGTAGTCTTCATACGTCTTCGATTCCCCGGCTCACAGTTCTCTTAAAGAGATGACGCCTAGTGCATCTGCAAGTACTACGTTGTCCACATATTCATCCCTTTTTTCGTGTTCCTACGACATCGGAAAGTGGGTGAAAAAATAGTCTAAAGTTAGAGCGGTTGAGCGATCTGACATGACCGTGTTCCCTGTCAATTTTAAGACCCCCTTTAGACCCCCGAAATGATTCCAGACGGCAAAATGAGTTTCTTCGGACATCCTAACTCACTTCACCCGTTACTCATGCAAAAGTCGGACAGGCCAGGTGTCATATTTCCCTAAGGCAAACTGGCATGTCCCGCTGACGGACCGAACCTTTGTCATGGACCATTTATTGAGGGCTTTCTTCCTGTACTATTTAGTCATATATTAACGAAAATAACAAGGTATATGCTACTTCCAGAGTACTTTTCAACTGTACAGTCACAAAAACTCTATGTCTGGATATGGCCACCCAATGGAATATTTTATTATTCATAGGGAACTGGCCTGTCCGGAAGCCCAAACTGGACACTTTTGTCGGGTTCTTAGGCAACAATGACCAAATGACGGACAGGATAGTTTTAATTAAGAATTCGTGTTTTGCCCATTCCTAACTGTATCTATCTGTGAAATATAATAATGTTGGGTCAACATGGGTGTTTTTATCTACCGAACTCAATTTTCTAGCCCGTTTTAATTTTTGACAATATTATTGTAAAATTAAGTGTGTAATATCATTAATTAATATCCTTTTCAATGTATTTAACCTTAGTTAAATTAAATAACAGGAAACTGACACAGGCAACCTAAAGTTATCTTCCTGTGAAGTGTTTGAACCTAATCTAACCTCACCAAGAGTAAACCCCACTTTGTAAACATTATTCCAATCACATTATTAGCTTTTGCATTGCATAATGACATGTTTAGTAACTAATCAAAATTTCAAGCTGATATATCATCAGATCCCCCCCCCCCCGCTAAATCCCTTAAACCCGAGCCAACTTTCGAAATAAGGTTACTGTGATTTTGGACTCTGAAAAATTGAAAAACCCGAGTCAAGTTTGGTCAAAACTTGGCTCGGGTTTTTCCATTTTCAGGTTTTGTTACCTAAAGGTAACAAATATTGTATTTTCAGATTTAGAGTTCTTCCAATATTACCCCTTTATTTACGCCTTTTACCCCGCAATTTCCCCGATCTTATCATGAAAATTAGCTAAAAGCAAAAAATATAACCTTCGGAAAATTAGTGCTGCTAGGCCTAACCTTATTGAGAAGATGTGCTGGGAGAGATGTCGGTGTCTACGGCTTAAAGGTCGGCCACGTATGTCGGATGGCAGTTTTAGGCATAAACCAGTACTTAGGACATCTGCATTGATCCCTTTCACCATAATAATAACATTCAGTGGTATTTATCAAGGAAACTGGCCAACTTTTATTTAGTGATTTTTTTTTTTGGTTTTAGGCCTAGCTAGTTTTCATCATTATACAGTGGTTGTCATTAATTAGAATCTCCGGAAAAAACTTTTTCAATTACTGTGAAAAAGTTGATATTTACCTCCTGTTATCCACAGCCAAAGCTGAAGATTGCGGAGTAAATACCGTAGACTTCATTCAAGTTTTTTTGGGCGACCGTCAATATTTTATTAATTAAATACCAAACCAGCGGGGGTGTGGGGGCGGCAGCCCCCACCTAATATACTAGGTTAGGTTAGGTAAGGTTGTTAGGTTAGGCTAATATTACCCCTCAATTTCCCTGTACTGTACTTCATAGCCCTCCCCACTATCAGGGGCCGTATCTTAAGAATGTTGGATAATGGGGAAAACGTTTTTTACGGAGATTCTAATTAATGACAACCACTGTATAATGATGAAAACTAGGCCTAGCTAAAACCAAACAAAAAAATCACAAAATAAAAGTTGGCCAGTTTCCTTGATATTTTCCCATTTAGTTCCAAATCGTTCACAAATAACAGAGGTAGGGAGGCATCCGTCACATGATCCGTGGCCAGTAAATAGTTTCAGGGCCCCGTTATTATTTCTTGAGGTGTCAATAATAATGGAGTGAGGATAAATAGCACAACCTTTACACAACCCGGCCATTGTATCACTGATTTTCTCTTCACTGGACACTGGAGGTGGTTCTCTATCATTGGTTGAGTGCAATGACGTAATCGTGCATCCAGGTCAAAGTTGATTGGCTCTTTTGATGAAAATATGACGTAATCGCCGAAACACCAATCACTTACCTAAGGGTAACTGTGACCGTGTGACATGTGGTCAGGTGATGCGCAGTAACTCTAAATTTAAGACCATTAGTTCCAAAGAGGTTGATCAGATGGCGTGACTTGAGACTGACATGCTGCCAGAAAGAGGTCCTGACCTCACGGAAAAATGGCATACAAAAAAGGCGCGCCGTCTAGGCCTATAGGTGACTCTTGACCTTTTAACAGTAGGTAGAAATTTTGTTGCTTACTTTTTTATTAGGCCTAAGGTTTGCCGGGAATTCATTTTTTTTTAATAGGCCTACGATCTCAACTAGGCCTAGCCTATATTCTTATTAGCCTATATAATAGGCCTAGGCTTCAAAAGTTTCGAAAAAATTTGTGGTAGTTTCAGTTACAAGTACCCTAGCCTAATACCTATATTGACCACTATGGTCAATATACAGGAGGCGCTACAATATAGGTAGCAAAATTCTAATGATAGTTTTAGGTTCCTATCATCATATGCTTCATTTCTATATACTTTTTATCCCCGGGAAAAAAAAAAAAATCTTGGGATTTTTCATTTATTTTCTTGGGATTTTTTGTTTTGGTCATTAACCTAACCAAAAACCCTAACCTAACCTAATAGCCCCAAAATACATTTAGGTTAGGTTAGGTTAGGTTAGGTTAATATAAAATATAAAAAAAAATCCAAGAAAAAAATAAAAAACCCAAGAATTTTTGTTTTTTTCCCGGGGATAAAAAGTATATAGAAATGAAGCATATGATGATAGGAACCCAAAACTACCATTATAATTTTGCTACCTATATTGTAGCGCCTCCTGTATATTGACCACTATATTTCATCTAGGCCTAGGCTAATATTATTAAGAGTGTTCCCATTTACGTTTTTGGCGTTTTGTATTATCGTATAGCCTAGGCCTACCCTGTACCAAAAAAGGATGAAGCTTGGTGAATGGGGATGGATGCGTGATTGCGTGGAAACCAAAAAAAAAAAAATAGTCCAGGCTAGGCCTAATAAATTTGTGGTGGTAGCCTACTAGCCTAGCCTACATGTAAATGATGTAAAGTGTGTGCTAGTCGCTACTAAAGTAAAATTACACCCCACGAGATCAGCCATCATTCACAGAGCAAAACTTTGGACCCTCGGAAACGGAAAGTAAAAATTTCCTCTTTGCACCAAAGATGGGATAGGCTAGCCTTGGCCACAATGCCTTGTTTTCAGAAACTTGTGCCCAAAATCGAAGGCATCGCCAATTATTTCATAAATTAATTAATAGCCTAGGCCGGCTAGAAATAAAGTTTGAAGTTTAGGCTAACTTGTAAATAACCTAGCCTACTTCCAAGCATAGGCTAGTCTCATCTTTGGCCTAATTACAATTTTTGATGAAACTAAATGGATCTAAGTTAAGAAAGAAGATCCACAAGTAGATAAATGTCAAGTATTGCCCATGGTCTACCGTGCTATTCAATATTAGGCCAAGAACTTGACGTATGCTCAAAATCAAAATCAGCTGTTCGCCACAACACAAGAGAACGTCAACCACCCGCAATTTGACCTCCATTTAACCCTTAAATAAAATCCCCACCACCTCCATAATCCATAATTGACCTCAGTCGGGACTCCTGACCCCCATACTCACAAGTCTCTTTAAATAATGTAGTCCATGAGCTCGGTAATTAGACGAAGAGAAGTGTAAACATATCAGCACTGCGGAGAAGCGGTGGGGTGGTGCGAGGGGGACAATAGGGGACAAGTGAGCATAGTGGTGGTGTCAGAGGGAGGCTCACTAGTACTACCGGATCCTATAACATATACATATAAGGGATCCGGGCCGGTTATAAGGCCCTACCGATCCTACTACTTCTCACACTATTCCTCCGTAAACAAGATGCTAACCAACAAAAGAATGTACACAGGGGTAACAGGTGTACCAATTCAACGGTTAATAGGATTTTTGGATTAACAATGCTTTAAAAATATTGTGTTAAAGTCATATATCTACATCGATTGTTTACGGTTGCAATGGCATCTAGTATATACACCGCGCCGCTAAATAGAAAGCAAATGCATGCTTCTGTAGTTTACTATATATCGAAGATTCTGATGTTAAAGTCATAACCAAGTAGTTAACTAAAATTAATAAACGCCGTGTATAATCCGCACGGATCGCTGGCGTGATCCACTTACGAGATCAATGTTGGGTGAGCGAAAGTTCCCGCTGTTGCATAACTCCCGCGTTCGAGTTTTGTTTGTTGCCCTACGCCGCGGAGTTTTGAAATGGTTTGCGGGAGAGCGCATGAGTAAGTCGTCAGAATAACAAATATAGGTGACCTGCTGTAATGGAATACTACAAAGTTAGCTACTTGGTGGCTGTTTTAGGACAACATACAATAGCTTATGTGTAGCCTACTATGCATATTTGTGCCACTGACGCTGTAGGATATAATAATAATAATAATAATAATAATAATAATTCTTTATTCCAGACACCTAAGATAGATACAATATAAATACAGTACGACCTAATAGTCCATATCACATACACTTCTGGTGAGAGCACAGATAATAATTATACACAAATATATATTAATAAAGAAACAATAAAATAAAATATACAGGCCTATTTACAGAATAGAGAACATATCACATTTTGTCACAATATAACACAGATAGGCTAATTAAGGCTATTGCTCAATGTTGGTTAACACCTATTGCACATATCATTGCTCATAGTTCAATTATACCTATATATTACAGTACATACAATGTGTGCAGCAGCTTCTGCCAGTGAGATATAATACGGGATTCATAGATATGATCACTAGACCAAAGAGCTACAATCAGCGTGTTACTGGAGGATTGCAGTCGCTGCGAAAAGCTGTACACCAGTCTCCTGATGACAGCCCGACAGCACTGCACATCCAACAGTGTGCACACCATACTAGTGCTTTCATATTTAGAGAGACCAATGAACATCTTGAGTATATTATGATAGGATGTACACAGACCATTTATGGTGGCTCTCTTATACTTCCACCACAAATGGGCCGTGTACATAGAGGAACAATATGTCCGGAACAAAGTGACTTTAGTTTCCCAATTACACATGTGGAATTTCCTCAAGATGGTGTTACCACGTAAATATAGCTGTCTGCGCTGACGGACGATATCTGCATCATCTGAGCAATCGTTTGAGATAATGTGTCCCAGGTATTTTATTTTGTTTACTTCTTGAATAATTTGATTATTGAGTGAGAAATTTGGCAGTTTACTTTTATACAGTAATTTTGATCTAAATATAAGAACAGCACTTTTCAGTGGGTTGAATTTAACACAATGTTTACTACCAAAAGATTCACATATTTCAAGAAGTTTGCTCAGAGCCGCAGAAGACGGTGCAATAATGACCAGATCATCAGCATACATGAGATGGTTGATGATTTTATTCCCACCATAACATCCAATCTGCTCTTTATTCAATTTATCACTTAATTCATCCATATATACATTGAAAAAGTAAGGTGAGAGAATACTACCCTGTCTCACTCCATTGGTTACGGTAAAGGAATCCGAAATAATGTTACCCCATCTTACATTGAATGTTTGATTGGCGTACCAGTAGCCTACTTCAAGATTCTCAGTATATAGGATGGCACTCCCCTTGTTGCTAATTTATCAAACAGGATATTGTGGCAGACTCTGTCAAATGCCTTACTAGCATCAAGAAAGCATGCAAAAATACAGCTGTTCATTTTGATGTACCCATCCACTAGCTCCTTCAGAGTGTAGATGCACTGGTCCGTACCATGATTCTTTTTAAAAACCAAATTGATTACTATTAGTTGAGATATACACTGAGATTCTGTCTAAAATGATTAACTCTAGTATCTTACTTATAATACTGGCAAGGGCAAAAGTCTATAGTTGTCTTTTGATGTAATTTTGCCAGCCTTGTTTTTAATTACTGGTATCAAGGTAACGGACATCATAGATTCTGGTAGGAAACCATGGATTAGAAAGCTGGTAAAGCAACTGCTGAGTTTCTCCAAGAGGAGAGTGGAGGAGTACTTCAAATGTTCAGCATATATACCATCAAAACCACAGGATTTGTTAGCATCTAGCCTACTTATTGCAGCCTTGATTTCTTCACTTGTAACTTTAATTGTGTCATATTTTTCTTCTTTGTTACACTCTGTTGTAGCAGCAATGGTATTTCCTTGGTGCCCAACAGAGTTAAACAAAGTTTGGTAATGTGTTTTCCAAAGATTGGCTATGTTATTAGTACCAGAGATCCCATCTACACTAACGGGTAGAGGTGTGCAGCTATTATGCATTTTTTTAATATCCTTCCAGAAGGTCAATGTGTCTTTGCTAGCAAAGTTTTTGGCCAATGTTTCTCTTCTTAACACATTTTCATTTTTGTTTATATATCTGATTGCATACTTGGATCTAGCCTTTAGTCTGGTGAACATGTCAAAAATGGGTCCCTGTCTCGGTTTGTTATGATCCAGCCATACACTACGAGCATCTCGGGATGCCTGGTATAGTTTTGAAACATGGTCATTCCACCCAGGTTTGTTAAAAGAGTAATTTTTGTTATGCTTGTGAAATACTATGTCACTAGCCTTAGTAAGACAAGATATAATATTATTGTACAGCTTGCTGACTTCTCGATGACTAGCATTAACACAATTGGGGTCTTCACAGGTAATGGCATCCTCACTGCCAGGATCAAGCTCAGAAAGGAGAGTGTGTGTTAATGTATACAGTAGGCCCTATATGTATATATAGGCCTACTCAGGCATATACTCCATAGCTGGAAGTGGCTGACTCGAGACAGAGCCCGAACATGGACAATACAACACAAAACAAATATATATATATAAATTCACACACGTGACACATCTATATATAGGTCGCCCAGGAGAAGACCTAGAGACGCAGGAATCACTAAGGGCATTCCAGCATTCCCCCGACCTCCCGGAGAAGTTCCGGTCACAGCAGGCAGACATGCAGCGGAGCACACCACAGTGTCCGCCCATCACGCATCCAGGCATGACCCTTCATATATAGGCCTACTGGCTCCCCGGGCCAGGCGCCTGACGGACTATTATATCTATGTCCAAGTGGCGCCCGACCCCCTCTCCCAAACGACCGTGCTTTTACTCTCATCTACTCACCAGCACTCTCCATTCACTCTCATTTATCACCACTTCCCTTGTCTGATCTACAGTCTCTTATCTTCCAACGCTTGCACTACACATTCTCTCCATCTCAACGGAAGTCCTCCCACCCTTCTACCTCCCCTTGTATCTGACTCACACAATCATATATTCTCTTTGCAAGCCTTTCATACGCCATTCGCTCAACATGTCCACACCAACGCAGCACCCCTCCATCCACTCTGGCCGACAAAGGCTCCTGCTGCCCCACCCTCCCACGCACGGAATAGGATGTATAATTTTACGGTTCCGAGAATCCAAGGACAGGGTAAACTAACATTCTTCTTCACTGCCATCAATGACTGGAACAATACCTACCATAGCCAATCCGTGAAAAGAGAACATTGTATTCCTTCAGACGTATAGCTTGAAGGAGCACGTCCTGAACCGAACAGCTGCGAGTAGGGAGCACCAAGCTTATGTCTACTACTAAATACGACATAATAGATAGGCAAAACAAACTGAAATGATTACTCAAATAATTTGACCAGTCCAACTATAGAATGTATAAGGTATCTTAATATAACCTCCTTGAAATACTTTCTCTAAAGTATCTACTAATCCTATTTATTTACGTTTTTATTCTCCCCTTTTTTTTCCAGCTAACTTAATCCCACAACGACCCTAATGGAAATATGCCTAACGGCCTTATTGGGCTATCCTTAGTTGGAATTATGCAAAGCTGGTACTTGTCATATTTGTAACATATCATGTGGTACCAACATTGTAAAATACTAACTGAATAAATATTATTATTATTATTATTATTATTATTATTATTATTATTATTATTATTATTATTCCTCAATCTGTCTCACGAGCCACCCCACACACACCCCTCAAGCAGCTCATCGATCTCCACCACATTCAGCTTTCTTATCTCCTTTGCCTTCAGAGCCCATGTCTCAGCCCCATACATCACTGTTGGTGCAACTATCCCTTGATACATAGCGCTTTTAGCTTTCATTCTGAGATTTCTCACCTTCCACATACTTCCTATTTCTCCGATAACTTTTCTTCCTTCACATACTCTGTTTTACCTCCATTTCCATACCTAGCTGCGTCTCTGCTTATCATTCCTCGTAGATATTTAAAACACTCCACTTGTTCCAGTAGCCTATTTCCCCATCCAGCCGTACATCTAGATTCACCCTACGGCCTACGAGCACGTACTCTATATTACACACTATCATTTTACGTATATTGACGTTCACCCTCAGCTTCCTCCTCCCAATACCACACCAAACTCTTTGATTACTCACTGCAGTTTCTCCTCAGAATCCACCATTAACGCTGTGTTATCAGCAAACAGCAACTGGTTCAACTCCTAATCTCTGCCACTTTTTCCTACTTAACCCAATCCTCTACCCATTTTTCTCATTTTCACTTCCCTCACCACACCATCCATATATACATTGAACAGCCACGGTGACAATACACAATTGGGAATGACCCAGTTAGCAGACTGGGGTTCGCCGGCTGGACTACTCTCTGTTCCAACACGCCTTTGACTGGCCCCGGGAGTGAGAGAGACCTTAGTTTTTTGCTGGTGGTGGTGTACTCTTGGATGACTGGCTGGGTTTGGCTGGAGGCGGGCCCTGACCTGGTCGTTGGTGAAACCTGTGGCCTTTACCTGAGAATTTACCCTGTTTATACCTGACGTGAGCCTGACCCTGGGTGGAAGAGGACTTAGGCTGATGAAAAGGCTTCGACCCACTAGCTAGAGCTTTCGAAACTGGTTTGGGTTTAGCGAAAGTAAAGGTAGGCTTCTTAGGTTGAGAGGGACTTTGTTTGAATGCTTGTGCCATTTTGAAAACAGTCTTCCAAACTGCTGGAGAAATCAAAGAAGGGGTTAGAACTGGAGACAGAATTACTTGGCTTGCAATACGGTCAGGAAGTTTCTTTACTAAGAACATCCTCAGATCCTGCCTTGCTCGAACCGCCTCTAATAAGGCCGCCCGAATATCTCCTAAAGACTGAATGGAAGTTTGGAGAAGCAAGCGCCGGGAAAGTTCAATGGCCTTCCTGACTTCCGCAGTTTCGATTGCCTGAGAAGAGCGTAACAGAGACTTTGTTATTTGCTGAGTAACAATATATTGTGAAAACAGTCTAAACGCTTTACCTCTTTACCTAAACTCGCGGTCTAGGTGAGTTGGGGAAGGCGTGCTAAATGGATCTTTTAATTCGCACAAATTGATTTTAGGGGCAGCCAAGAAATCAAACAAAGCAGAGGGGACTCCTCCGGCACTAAAAACCGGAAGAGAGAACCAAGAATGGTGCTCTTGAGGGATTTGGTGAGAAGACTTTGTAGTGAAAGTAGTGGCAAAATGTTGAGCCTCTGTTTCCCAGTCCACCCAAGGTCCCGTACCCAACTGCCCCACCTGCAAGACTGGATTAGAGGCTGAGTCTGTGATCGGAAACATATCCAATTCCGGCGTCAAAGCAGAAAGTGCCTTGACGTCGTTAAAGCCATCATTATTAGTCCAGTCAGAAAAAAGCTTTGAAGCTGAGGCAGGGGGTAGGGCTGGCGTTGATGCATACACAAAAAAGTCATGGTTATAATAACTGGGAATCCGTGGAGATTCGACAGTACCCTGAGAGTCTTCTAGGTGGTGACCTGACTCTTCAACTTCCATCTCTGAGACCAGAGAACGCTGTTCTTCATCCCTTAAGTCTGGCCTCTCATGGGAAGATCCCTCCGAAGCCGGGACCTCCACATGCCGCCATGTTAGATCTGGGATAGAAGATGGGACATCGGCATCCCGGTGGACATCAGCCACTACTTGCGTTACAAAAGGATGTGTGCCGTCCTGCCAGGGCTGTGAGTATCGCCATACATCTTGGCTGTGGCTGTTACTCGCTTGCGAGCCTGGAATACTCCCCAATTGGGAGCCCTCACCCGAGCACCCTAGCGGTTTATAGTTTCCGTAAGATACTTCTAAATCTGAGGCTGACACATGTGACCTGGTAGAGAAAGCATGAATATCAGGTGATGAAATGTCCGCCGGGGCATCCTCCACCACATTCTCTGACTCCACCCCCGACCTGTCAGATTGGACGTTAGACTTGGAGGGGGTAGATGCAGAGAGCGGGGTACCAGGCTCCGGCGACAGCCGTGAGTCCGTTCGCGCCGGAGGATCCCTTTTGGATGATTTATGACTTCTACTAGACTTATGTTTAGTTCTAATAATGTCTTTAGGTCCCCTACTCTCTTCCTTGGTCCTCTTACGTGGAGGTGAAGAAGAGTGGCCCGAAGCTTTCACCTGCTCCCTCAGGGGTGACCTTGACTTGGACCTCGTCGCCGATGCCAAAGGTGACGGAGAACGAGGCCTCCTAGATTTGCCAGGGGAGGGTGTGGGAGCCTGTCCCCGCCCAGTCTCGGAGGCCTTACGTGTACGGATCTTACTCTTAGGGGGGGCATGTTTAATAATTAACAGTTCCCAAAGCTCAAGGTTGTCACATTGCAATGCTTTATGAGCTACATTTGTTGAATAAGTAGCGAGAAGTTGTTTTACTTCCTGCAAGGCCACCGCCGCAGTATTATCTTTGTGAATCAACAGTTTAACACTTAAGAGGGTACAAATAGTGCAATGCTTTGTCACCCATATCCCCCGTGACCAATCAAGGCATTTAACACATTTAATGCACAGCTTGTGCGCAAAAATAGGGATACCGGAGCATAACGGCGTTGAACATAAAGCAATGAGAGGTTCTATGTCCGACATGACCGAGACTGGCGGAAATATACCCACCCCCGGGATCTACCTGGTCACCTGGCGCCACGCCGGTACTCCGCCCTGGAAAGAGAAAATTCCCAGGAATTAATGCTCATAAGGTTACCCCAAAATGTTACAAAAACATGTGTCATAAAACTGCTGGTCAACGAACCGTAGTCCTCAACCACTACTTTTCGCTGTCCAGCAGTTTCAAATTAAAGATTTCAGCATATCTTTACCTGTCCAAAAGATTTAAGCATATCTTCTGAGTCTTCATAAAGATGAAGCATATCTTTTAATAAAGATGAAGTCCTTCAAGTATCCCTTTACACTTGAAACACTAGTAAGATTCAGGCATCTTCTTATCCCATTAAAAGTCTAAGCCTATCTTAATCTCTAATCCGACTTCTACCAGAAGCCCTCATAGATCGCCGTCTTGAAGGCCGTGATACCTTATTGTATCAACCAATTGTTTGGCAAACCATAGCGAATTGCAAATCCGGTAATATAACCACCCGAAGGTACCACCGCCGGGTTTCATATAAAATGTCAAACCAATTGTACCTGCCCCAGACCTCTTTGCAAAAAAGGTAGCCAGTAGGAAAAGACCAAACAAACAAACAGCATTGTCTTGAAGGCCGTGATACCTGAATGTATCAATCAATTGTTTGGCAAACCATAGCGAATTGCAAATCCGTTAATACTACCACCCGAAGGTACCACCGCCTGGGGTCATATTAAATGTCAAACCAATAGTACCTGCCCCAGACCTCTTTGTAAAAAGGTCGCCGGGAGGGAAAGACCAGACAAACAAACAGCATTGTTTCAATGGCTTTGAAAAGCCGAGAAAACCATATCCAACAGGTGTCAGCATGATCACCTAGATAAATGTGTGGAGCCCACCTCGCCGGGAATAACACAGGAAGCCTGATCACAGGCTCGACCACAGAAAACGCAGTTTCTGATGAGCCCTCAAGCTACCAAACTCGCCGGGGTAACTTACCTATTTTAGCCATCCTGACTAAAACTCGGTAAACAAAACGGCTTTCTCGGAGCAATCGAGAAAAACCTCCAGAAAGGCAACCCACAACAAACAGAACGCAGTCTGATAAACATAATCAGACGCAGTCCGAAGCTCCTGGATCAGCAAATCACAACTAATCCAGGACACACATGACACATGAGTACATTTTTATAATAATAAACAATGAAAACACTTGCATATGTGAAAAACTACGAGTGGCTGGCTAGACCTAGTGAAAACGGAAAAAAATTAATGACGTCGAAACACAATCGAAAAGCACTTCATCCCACCAAAACTGGAACAGCAGCCACATCAACATCGTACAAAAAACCCGGTAAGGGTAACACTGACTCGGGACCCAGAAAGAACTCCACTACGTGAAGAAAAAACACCAGGAACGTCAGTAAAAAACAAGCAAGGCTACTCCATCTGAAAGATAGCTAGAAGCCCGACATCGCGTAGTTAAAGCCGCCTAACAAGCTGGGACTAAAGATGGCTAAACACGAAAAACGTTTCAGAGCGTCCTAAACCCGGCCACGAGGGTCCGTCCGAAATAGACGCCCCAATAAAACGACCCAAAATACACTTGTTCTGCGAGAAAACCACCCATGACACCCCTGCTACGCTAATCCTAACCTTACTCAAGACATCCCAGAGTAAATAAAATGAGAAAAAACTCACTAGGGACGCAAGAATGCAGAATCAAAGCGGAGCACTGTGGGGGACACATCCGGGTGGGGTGAACGCAGAGCAAGGAAGGCGGAAGGATGCGCTAGTCAGCGTCTGGTTCAAGAATCCACAGAAGTACATCCACAGAATATGGAGAGCTTATGAATAGTTATTATTTTATTTTTATTTTGTATTTGTTACGAAGTTTTTTCGTAGTGAGAACCCAATCATAAAGACGAACCATGAGTGATTTTGCGTGTGCTTATGATGAAGGTTCCTCTGAGCTCTGCGGAGGTAGATTCAAACTACGCGTATGAGCGTTTGAAGAGGTAGCCTTATGCAATAGGCATAATCGTCAATGATGGAGGGGCCACTAATAAATATAGACTTTGGCAAATAAGAAATAAGAAAATAAAGGATTTATTAACCCTCTCACGTTCTTGACGCAATTTTGAGCCTATTAGGGATACTTTAAAGCCTTTGTTACCATCAGGGGTATTTAGAAACCTTTAGTTTAGTTACTTTAACCTCTGCAGTTGTCTTTGAGTTAGCTGTGGGCAGAAAAATAATTTTGGAGAGGTAATTATAAGAGTGAGAGAACTCTATTTCTTATTGCTAATCTGGCAACCTCTGCGTCATATGGTCGTGAGAGGGTTAAGATAAAGTAGACCCGGACCCAGACCGCAAGAAGAACCCTACATCAGGGAGTGCCGCTTTAAAGGCATTACTCCCGCCAATCAACTGAATTGAACTGAGGAATAATCTAATTAATTAATTTCACTCCCAATACCAAACACCTCCCAATGAATAATGGTGACACCTGTACTTATTATAAATGGTTCAAGGGAGTTTTTTTTTCCGGATCTCTTCTCCCTCAATTAGTTTTGAGATTCTAGGACGTTTGCCTCATTAGTTTGGCGAAATTAAAACCTAGCTTTCACCCCATTTCATTTTCAATATTAAGACTTTTCGTGCCATTTAGGTGTCGAAATATAGCCTATTTATCGAAGAATTGGGTAGCCAGGCTTATGGTGGCACCCGAGGACGCTTTGCGGCAATATTCGACGCAAATGTTTGTTCTCGTAGCTTGCTATTTTGAGGCTTTCACAATGGAATCGAAAACTAGATCAGAGGTAGATTGTGTTGGCTAGTTTAATTCTTATGGAACTTATATTGCCGTAATAATTGACGAAATAAGCGCTCGTGTGACACTGCAATAATGGTGGATTTACTCGAGAGCATTTCCTGCAACTTTTATCCATAACTCTCAACTGGCTGCTTCTGTAATAGACTTCTATCAACATCGTGTCATTTTTTACAATCGACCTTTAGTCTATAATAGTCTGCCACGATATATATTCATTTTCTTTCGTAACATTGTTATTAGAGAAAACGAAAATATATTGTGGGAGTCTTTTATAAAATACGAAAAACAATTATTCGGTTCTTTATCTATGTTGTTTCTCAGAGTGTTGGGGCTTGTACTGAAGGGAAAACATTTAATAATTAAGAAAAATAAATATTGGAGAAGTTTCACTACGTTTATCGTGATTTATATTCGTGTTCTTATATCATTGCTACAATGTCGATATTTTGATCTTATCATTGTCATACAAGTGCGCGATGTGTGTCAGTCTTCCGAATTGCAATTCAGAAGATAACACTTCTTGAAAAAGGGTTCCAGTCCTGCCGCTTTTCTTGACTTACAGTCAAGCAGTGCTGGTTTAATAATCAAGAAGGGTCGATAGCCTCTGAAGGCATATTTTAACTGTACATTTACAAATATATAGTTATGTGTTCAGCTAATACAAAGCAGATGGGTACCCTGCCCGATCTGCTGTTCGATTCCAAGATGTATTCGAACAAAAATACCATCATGTCAGAGTGTGAGGATTTGGAATACTTGGGATCGGGAAAATATGGCACAGTGTATCTAGTACAGTATCGTGGACAAACGGCAGTCAGAAAACTTGGTACTAAGTGTGCTTCACTACAGGATTTCCTAACGGAGGCTAAGACACTAATTGACGTGAACGGTGCAGGAGGAGCCCCACGTCTGTTAGCTGTGGCTCGGGACCATCCTTGTCTGATAATATCTTATTGTGACGGCACGGAGCTGGATGAGGTAACTTGCCCATATGCAATTCGTCATGAGAGTTTGTGGTGGATGAGAGCATTCTTCAGTTTGGCATCAAAATTGTCTCAGTTCCACTGGACGGGATATGTTCATAATGACATTAAAGGCAACAATGTCTTGGTTAATATGGATAATATGAACTATCCTGAGGCCATGATTATTGACGCCGGTCTCGCCTCTAACACGGGCATCCCACCACCTAAATGCAAGAACCACTCACCCGACGATTACAAGAACTTTCCTAACTATGCCCCTGAGTTTTTCTTTGGCTTTATCAGTCACCCAGCCAGCGATGTTTTCGGTTTGGGGAAAATGTTTCAAGGTCAACTGAAAGTTATCAATTCTCGCAGGACGTCCGAGCTGCTGTGGCCCTCGGAGTTTATAAACCTTATCTCATCAATGGTATATCATAATCATAGAAAACGCCCATCACTAAACAGTGTTATTGAAACTCTCCGGAGAGTAATTGCCATAATCCAACACAAGATAATAGGCGAGGGTAAAATGGTTAGTGTTGATGCCATTGACGGGTGAAGGAAGGAAAGGCTTGTTAGTGTTGACGCAAACTGTTGATTCTCCTATAACTCACCCAGTCAGGAATCGTTAGTAGAATTGACACTATTAATAAGGCCATATATTATTTATTTATTTTTATTGTTATTTTCAAATGATTTTATTTTGCTTAGAAACAATCTCAAGGAATCAGTGGGTTAAAGACTATGTCAATAATTAACCCTCTAACTCCGAAAGATATTTCCTAAGCTGATAAAAAGACGTTTGAAGATAGCTACATATATAAATATTTGGCAATATTTGATTGGGCCAGCGACCCTTTTCCGTGGAAAGAAACTATACCTTGTTCCAAATAGTTAGGCCAGATATCGTGAACCCTACCCTCTATAACTCAATAAGGACTTGAGCAAATGGGCTGTAAATTTGCACACCTATTCCATGTCTGACCCTTCCCAAATGGTAGAAATATTAGCTTGATTACTCTAGTCGTTTGTGAGTTATAGAGGTTAATGTTCAAGAGTTTTGTCCTACTTCTTTGGAATAGGCTATATTAGCTTATGGTAGTCCATCGTATTCCGATGATGACGTTCTCTTCCTGCAAAGCAGGAAGAGAAAACCTGCGCATAGAAGAGGTTAGAGTGCCGAGGGAGGTGCGCAGTTCCAACTTCACTATCTTGGTACTGAACAGGGGTTGCTGATGGCAAGGGGGTGACCCAAGACGACCAGCTCCTGCTCAATACTGCAGGCGACTGCCGGGATTCCAGTTTGGCGGAAACCGCCAGGACGTGACCCCAACGTCTGCTTTTCTCTCAGGGTGTGCTCCCCTAGCCTTTGTCTTACTAGACTAAACCACAAGGCAGTGGGTGTGTGCGGTTGTTGGTAGATGACAAGGATGCACATCATACCTCTGGGGGCCATCGCATGCCCCGAGATCCCCTATGCTCTGTAAGCATAAAAAATATGGGCATTCTTTCTGGACCTCCTCCCTCTTGTTTAGCTCCATTAGTTTTGAGATTTTAGATATTTGCCTTATTAATCTTGCGATGTCAAGATCTTTCGCCCCAGTTCTTTGTCAATTTGTAAACCTTTTGTGCTATTCAGGTGTCAATTTTTGTCCTGGCGAGTGATAGCGTGCCTGCAATTTAAGAGGAATCAGCCTTCAGCCAAAAAAATGTCTACCAAATATGAACAAATTTTTCTTGAAGGGGAGCCTTGGGGGTATTTGTTTACCCCCCCCCCCCAGACATATTACCTTACGTAAGATAGGGGTTGCCTGAGCGCCCGGTATTTCCCCCACAACAGTCTTTCTCACACTGAGGGACCGTTAGAAGTCGGAGGAATTTTGAGTTGCCATCAACCGACAGATTATGATCTAACTTACCTAACTTACTGAGCTGAAAATGACGCAGAAGCGTCATATAACTTATTATTGAGCTATTTCACTAGGTTCATATGACGCGACCGCGTCATTTGATACTTTTGAGCGAAACAGCCATTTGACACAGTAGCGTCATAAGAGACGGAGAGGGTTAAGCTTTGATGAAGCTCTAAGTAGGAAAGCATAACAAATAATAAATCAATGCATTAATTATTAAAAATTCTCCCTTCAATAATTGATATATATACTAGACCTCTTTGCATCTTAAAGAGCCTTCCAAAGCTGAATAAAATAGTCGAGAAGGGAAAATATTAAGTGCAGCAGCGCCCCTTAACACTATCTGGTCCAACGTCTTGGGGGTTATTATGATAGTTTGATTCATTATTAACGAGGATTTTGCTTGTTTTTGCCATTTTCGAGCTATATATTTTAGTTTGTCCCCTATGTAAAGTCAGTGAAAATTGGCTAGCCTAAACAGACCTCGGATGCGGAAATACCCTGAGCCGAACAGGCCAAGTGGGATATCTCTATTGGTCTAACTGGTAAGGTGTCTGCCTCACACCCAAGGGTCGAGAGTTCGTGCCCCCACCAGGGCTTGATATTTTCGTGAGGCTATTTCCGCATTTAACGAAGTTTAGGTGTGTTGGTAAAATTGTTCAGATGGTTGAGAGTAAGATCGGAGCTCCATAAATCCTCTTTCGGGTATGGTGTAAAAACTGATCCCCACACCTATAGGCTAACAAAAACTCCTTCCCAGACTTGCTTCAAGTTAAAAAATAATTGTCACTCAGACTCCGTTCAAGGTAAACTTGTACGAATTTCGATAGAACAATGTCCTGACCGAAGGCGGATGTTTTCTAAGTTACAGACTCGCTATCGCTCATCCAGGAAAAAAACCATTGACACCTAAATGGGGTAAGGCGTCTTATTATCGCCAAACTAGTGAGCTAAACCCTCTTAAAATCTCCAAACTAATGGAGCGAAACAGAGAAGGACCATAAAGACTCCCTCGGACCAAATAGGGTTACAGTGTCAAGAAGGGATGCTTGAGAGAGAGAGAGAGAGAGAGAGAGAGAGAGAGAGAGAGAGAGAGAGAGAGAGAGAGAGAGAGAGAGAGAGAGAGAGAGAGAGAGAGAGAGAGAGAGAGAGAGAGAGAGAGAGAGAGAGAGAGAGAACATCCTCGCATCCTCATCTGCAATAAAATCAACATACACAGTCACCTACTGTATATTATAGTATGCATGCATGTGTGTGTGAGTGCGCAGTTAACCCCTTCAGCACCATGATGCCTTTTTACCTTTGATTCTGGCTAAAATTAGGCAATTTTATGTAGTTTAAGAAGAACCTGTTACTAAAGGGTTTATTAAGATCGTATTTACCCATTATAGGCCTAGTCGTAGAGCTAGATTATAAACTAAAGAAAATTGTCTAATAGTAACCAGGATATGGTGACAATTACGTAAGGGTGGTGAAGGGTTAACCAGTCATGGCACGTAAATACAGAACATGATCAGGATCAGAGATGCATGGGGAAGGATGAACAAGAATAACAATGAGAGGCTTTACACTTTAGAAAAGTGAATGTGGCTTAACATCATGACGAGTTTGATGTGCATCATGGATTGATTGTATCCAATATTAATGATCTGGGCAAGGGTGGTGAAGCTGGTGTGATAGGTTGTTGGTGTTGTTCCCTAGACTGCCTGGCCAAACAGTTCGGAGTCCCTTCAGACCATAAACAGAACCGAGCGTTCCAACAGAGCCCTCATTGAGTGTATGTTGTGTTACTGGCGTGCGTGATTGAGTGTATAGTGCAGTCTTCCATAGTGTTTTATGGTATAGGGTGCAATATTACAGCAGAACATTTATCAGCCACCGACTCATCCAGCCTCCTCTGATAGCTGAGGAAAGCCAGATGATGCCCGAAGCACAGCCTAGCCAGGTGAACTCTGTCTTCCCGGGGGAGGGTTGATTCTGAGAGGTCGATGTCCCCAGGGTCGCGCGTGTAATTGTGTGTTATCTTGTAGTGCTTGGATAGAGCAGTAATCTGAGAGCTTGAGTTGTGAGGTCGTGCGCATAGTTGTGTGTTGTCTTGGAATACTTGTATAGAGAGTGAGTGACATAAGTGTGGATGTGTTTCTGAAAGCTGTTTCGTGGTGGACAAGGAGGCAGTGATGGCCGTATTGCTGTAAGATAACGTGTGAGGGGAGTGGCTTTGATGTTCCTTGGAGTGTGTGGATGTTCTGCCTTGTAGTGTAGCAGATGGTGTGGGTTTATGGAAATTATGGAGGCTGCAGCTAGTGTTTGCGTGCCTCGCAAGTCTAGATGGTCTTTCACTTTGAAGACTTTTACTTCTTAGTGTAGGCCTATGTGGTCTGTAGGTGTAGTAGCTGTGGCAGCCTGTGATCATTTTTAGTGCTTTGCCCTGTAAGTTGTTGTGGTGTGTATCAGTGAGGTTTGTGGCTTATGCAGGGCTTGCAAAATAACTGAGCGTATAATATATTATATGGTTTGTATACTGTGATGGTAGTTGTTTTGTTACTGTCGAATATTGTATTAGCGAGTGATTTATTGTATGTTGTGCCTAGGATTTTTTTGGAGTTTGTGTGTGTGGTATTGGATTGTTGTTTATTAAAAGGTGTGGAATGTATTGGTGTTGTTTTGTCCAGTTTGTAAGGACTGTAGCTGTGGATTTGTATTGAGCTATCTTAAGTCTGTTGTGGTGAACCAGGCATGCATGAAGTGAGCCAATTAGGTATGTTTGTAAAAGACTGGTGGCTGTGTTTGCATTTTGCTGTGCGCATGAGCATGTAATGTCTGTGTAGGAGGAAATTTTTTATATGTGGTGTATTTGGTGCATTCATACGGTACCGACGCCTTAAAACTCAAGACATCCATAGAATATGGAAAGCTTATGAATAGTTATTATTTTATTTTTACTTTTTATTTGTTACGAAGTTTTTTCGTAGTGAGAACCCAATCATAAAGACGAACCATGAGTGATTTTGCGTGCGCTTATGATGAAGGTTCCTCTGAGCTCTAGGGCGGTAGATTCAAACTACGCATATGAGCGTTTGAAGAGGTAGCCTTATGTAATAGGCGGTAGATTCAAACTACGCGTATGAGCGTTTGAAGAGGTAGCCTTATGTAATAGGCATAATCGTCAATGATGGAGGGGCCACTAATAAATATAGACTTTGGCAAATAAGAAATAAGAAAATAAAGGATTTATTAAGATAAAGTAGACCCGGACCCAGACCGCAAGAAGAACCCTACATCAGGGAGTGCCGCTTTAAAGGCATTACTCCCGCCAATCAACTGAACTGAACTGAGGAATAATCTAATTAATTAATTTCACTCCCAATACCAAACACCTCCCAATGAATAATGGCGACACCCGTACTTATTATAAATGGTTCAAGGGAGGGGTTTTTTCCGGATCCTCTTCTCCCTCAATTAGTTTTGAGATTCTAGGACGTTTGCCTCATTAGTTTGGCGAAATTAAAACCTAGCTTTCACCCCATTTCATTTTCAATATTAAGATTTTTCGTGCCATTTAGGTGTCGAAACAGTCTATTTATCGAAGATATGGGAAGCCAGGCTTATGGTGGCACCCGAGGACGCTTTGCGGCAATATTCGACGCAAAAGTTTGTTCTCGTAGCTTGCTATTTTGAGGCTTTCACAATGGAATCGAAAACTAGATCAGAGGTAGATTGTGTTGGCTAGTTTTATTCTTATGGAACTTATATTGCCGTAATAATTGACGAAATAAGCGCTCGTGTGACACTGCAATAATGGTGGATTTACTCGAGAGCATTTCCTGCAACTTTTATCCATAACTCTCAACTGGCAGCTTCTGTAATAGACTTCTATCAACATCGTGTCATTTTTTACAATCGACCTTTAGTCTATAATAGTCTGCCACGATATATATTCATTTTCTTTCGTAACATTGTTATTAGAGAAAACGAAAATATATTGTGGGAGACTTTTATAAAATACGAAAAACAATTATTCGCTTCTTTATCTATGTTGTTTCTCAGAGTGTTGGGGCTTGTACTGAAGGGAAAACATTTAATAATTAAGAAAAATAAATATTGGAGAAGTTTCACTACGTTTATCGTGATTTATATTCGTTTTCTTATATCATTGCTACAATGTCGATATTTTGATCTTATCATTGTCATACAAGTGCGCGATGTGTGTCAGTCTTCCGAATTGCAATTCAGAAGATAACACTTCTTGAAAAAGGGTTCCAGTCCTGCCGCTTTTCTTGACTTACAGTCAAGCAGTGCTGGTTTAATAATCAAGAAGGGTTGATAGCCTCTGAAGGCATATTTTAACTGTACATTTACAAATATATAGTTATGTGTTCAGCTAATACAAAGCAGATGGGTACCCTGCCCGATCTGCTGTTCGATTCCAAGATGTATTCGAACAAAAATACCATCATGTCAGAGTGTGAGGATTTGGAATACTTGGGATCGGGAAAATATGGCACAGTGTATCTAGTACAGTATCGTGGACAAACGGCAGTCAGAAAACTAGGTACTAAGTGTGCTTCACTACAGGATTTCCTAACGGAGGCTAAGACACTAATTGACGTGAACGGTGCAGGAGGAGCCCCACGTCTGTTAGCTGTGGCTCGGGACCATCCTTGTCTGATAATATCTTATTGTGACGGCACGGAGCTGGATGAGGTAACTTGCCCATATGCAATTCGTCATGAGAGTTTGTGGTGGATGAGAGCATTCTTCAGTTTGGCATCAAAATTGTCTCAGTTCCACTGGACGGGATATGTTCATAATGACATTAAAGGCAACAATGTCTTGCTAAATATGGATAATATGAACTATCCTGAGGCCATGATTATTGACGCCGGTCTCGCTTCTAACACGGGCATCCCACCACCTAAATGCAAGAACCACTCACCCGATGATTACAAGAACTTTCCTAACTATGCCCCTGAGTTTTTCTTTGGCTTTATCAGTCACCCAGCCAGCGATGTTTTTGGTTTGGGGAAAATGTTTCAAGGTCAACTGAAAATTATCAATTCTCGCAGGACGTCCGAGCTGCTGTGGCCCTCGGAGTTTATAAACCTTATCTCATCAATGGTATATCATAATCATAGAAAACGCCCATCACTAAACAGTGTTATTGAAACTCTCCGGAGAGTAATTGCCATAATCCAACACAAGATAATAGGCGAGGGTAAAATGGTTAGTGTTGATGCCATTGACGGGTGAAGGAAGGAAAGGCTTGTTAGTGTTGACGCAAACTGTTGATTCTCCTATAACTCACCCAGTCAGGAATCGTTAGTAGAATTGACACTATTAATAAGGCCATATATTATTTATTTATTTTTATTGTTATTTTCAAATGATTTTATTTTGCTTAGAAACAATCTCAAGGAATCAGTGGGTTAAAGACTATGTCAATAATTAACCCTCTAACTCCGAAAGATATTTCCTAAGCTGATAAAAAGACGTTTGAAGATAGCTACATATATAAATATTTGGCAATATTTGATTGGGCCAGCGACCCTTTTCCGTGGAAAGAAACTATACCTTGTTCCAAATAGTTAGGCCAGATATCGTGAACCCTACCCTCTATAACTCAAAAAGGACTTGAGCAAATGGGCTGTAAATTTGCACACCTATTCCATGTCTGACCCTTCCCAAATGGTAGAAATATTAGCTTGATTACTCTAGTCGTTTGTGAGTTATAGAGGTTAATGTTCAAGAGTTTTGTCCTACTTCTTTGGAATAGGCTATATTAGCTTATGGTAGTCCATCGTAGTCCGATGATGACGTTCTCTTCCTGCAAAGCAGGAAGAGAAAACCTGCGCATAGAAGAGTTTAGAGTGCCGAGGGAGGTGCACAGTTCCAACTTCACTATCTTGGTACTGAACAGGGGTTGCTGATGGCAAGGGGGTGACCCAAGACGACCAGCTCCTGCTCAATACTGCAGGGGACTGCCGGGATTCCAGTTTGTCGGAAACCGCCAGGACGTGACCCCAACGTCTGCTTTTCTCTCAGGGTGTGCTCCCCTAGCCTTTGTCTTACTAGACTAAACCACAAGGCAGTGGGTGTGTGCGGTTGTTGGTAGATGACAAGGATGCACATCATACCTCTGGGGGCCATCGCATGCCCCGAGATCCCCTATGCTCTGTAAGCATAAAAAATATGGGCATTCTTTCTGGACCTCCCCCATTTAGCTCCATTAGTGTTGAGATTTTAGATATTTGCCTTATTAATCTTGCGATGTCAAGATCTTTCGCCCCAGTTCTTTGTCAATTTGTAAACCTTTTGTGCTATTCAGGTGTCAATTTTTGTCCTGGCGAGTGATAGCGTGCCTGCAATTTAGGAGGAATCAGCCTTCAGCCAAAAAGAGGTTTAAGCTTTGATGGAGCTCTAAGTAGGAAAGCATAACAAATAATAAATCAATGCATTAATTATTAAAAATTCTCCCTTCAATAATTGATATATATACTAGACCTCTTTGTATCTTAAAGAGCCTTCCAAAGCTGAATAAAATAGTCGAGAAGGGAAAATATTAAGTGCAGCAGCGCCCCTTAACACTATCTGGTCCAACGTCTTGGGGGTTATTATGATAGTTTGATTCATTATTAACGAGGATTTTGCTTGTTTTTGCCATTTTCGAGCTATATATTTTAGTTTGTCCCCTATGTAAAGTCAATGAAAATTGGCTAGCCTAAACAGACCTCGGATGCGGAAATACCCTGAGCCGAACAGGCCAAGTGGGATATCTCTATTGGTCTAACTGGTAAGGTGTCTGCCTCACACCCAAGGGTCGAGAGTTCGTGCCCCCACCAGGGCTTGATATTTTCGTGAGGCTATTTCCGCATTTAACGAAGTTTAGGTGTTGGTAAAATTGTTCAGATGGTTGAGAGTAAGATCGGAGCTCCATAAATCCTCTTTCGGGTATGGTGTAAAAACTGATCCCCACACCTATAGGCTAACAAAAACTCCTTCCCAGACTTGCTTCAAGTTAAAAAATAATTGTCACTCAGACTCCGTTCAAGGTAAACTTGTACGAATTTCGATAGAACAATGTCCTGACCGAAGGCGGATGTTTTCTAAGTTACAGACTCGCTATCGCTCATCCAGGAAAAAAAAACATTGACACCTAAATGGGGTGAGGCGTCTTATTATCGCCAAACTAGTGAGCTAAACCCTCTTAAAATCTCCAAACTAATGGAGTGAAACAGAGAAGGACCATAAAGACTCCCTCGGACCAAATAGGGTTACAGTGTCAAGAAGGGATGCTTGGCTTAGTTATAAAAGTTTGCTGGATTACCCGAGAGAGAGAGAGAGAGAGAGAGAGAGAGAGAGAGAGAGAGAGAGAGAGAGAGAGAGAGAGAGAGAGAGAGAGAGAGAGAGAGAGAGAGAGAGAGAGAGAGAGAGAGAGAGAGAGAGAGAGAGAGAGAGAGAGAGAGAGAGAGAGAGAGAGAGAGAGAGAGAGAGAGAGAAAGAAAGAAAGAACGAGAGTGAGAGAGTGAGTATGTGTAGCGAATATTCACTTGCACAGAACATCCTCGCATCCTCATCTGCAATAAATTCAACATACACAGTCACCTACTGTATATTATAGTATGCATGCATTTGTGTGTGAGTGCGCAGTTAACCCCTTCAGCACCATGATGCCTTTTTACCTTTGATTCTGGCTAAAATTAGGCAATTTTATGTAGTTTAAGAAGAACCTGTTACTAAAGGGTTTATTAAGATCGTATTTACCCATTATAGGCCTAGTCGTAGAGCTAGATTATAAACTAAAGAAAATTGTCTAATAGTAACCAGGATATGGTGACAATTACGTAAGGGTGGTGAAGGGTTAACCAGTCATGGCACGTAAATACAGAACATGATCAGGATCAGAGATGCATGGGGAAGGATGAACAAGAATAACAATGAGAGGCTTTACACTTTAGAAAAGTGAATGTGGCTTAACATCATGACGAGTTTGATGTGCATCATGGATTGATTGTATCCAATATTAATGATCTGGGCAAGGGTGGTGAAGCTGGTGTGATAGGTTGTTGTTGTTGTTCCCTAGACTGCCTGGCCAAACAGTTTGGAGTCCCTTCAGACCATAAACAGAACCGAGCGTTCCAACAGAGCCCTCATTGAGTGTATGTTGTGTTACTGGCGTGCGTGATTGAGTGTATAGTGCAGTCTTCCATAGTGTTTTATGGTATAGGGTGCAATATTACAGCAGAACATTTATCAGCCACCGACTCATCCAGCCTCCTCTGATAGCTGAGGAAAGCCAGATGATGCCCGAAGCACAGCCTAGCCAGGTGAACTCTGTCTTCCCGGGGGAGGGTTGATTCTGAGAGGTCGATGTCCCCAGGGTCGCGCGTGTAATTGTATGTTGTCTTGTAGTGCTTGGATAGAGCAGTAATCTGAGAGCTTGAGTTGTGAGGTCGTGCGCATAGTTGTGTGTTGTCTTGGAATACTTGTATAGAGCGGTGAGTGACATAAGTGTGGATGTGTTTCTGAAAGCTGGTTCGTGGTGGACAAGGAGGCAGTGATGGCCGTATTGCTGTAAGATAACGTGTGAGGGGAGTGGCTTTGATGTTCCTTGGAGTGTGTGGATGTTCTGCCTTGTAGTGTAGCAGATGGTGTGGGTTTATGGAAATTATGGAGGCTGCAGCAAGTCTTTGCGTGCCTCGCAAGTCTAGATGGTCTTTCATTTTGAAGACTTTTACTTCTTAGTGTAGGCCTATGTGGTCTGTAGGTATAGTAGCTGTGGCAGCCTGTGATAATTTTTAGTGCTATGCCCTGTAAGTTGTTGTGGTGTGTATCAGTGAGGTTTGTGGCTTATGCAGGGCTTGCAAAATAACTGAGCGTATAATATATTATATGGTTTGTATACTGTGATGGTGTTGTTTTTATTACTGTCGAATATTGTATTAACGAGTGATTTATTGTATGTTGTGCCTAGGATTTTTTGGAGTTTGTGTGTGTGGTATTGGATTGTTGTTTATTAAAAGGTGTGGAATGTATTGGTGTTGTTTTGTCCAGTGTGTAAGGACTGTAGCTGTGGATTTGTATTGAGCTATCTTAAGTCTGTTGTGGTGAACCAGGCATGCATGAAGTGAGCCAATTAGGTATGTTTGTAGAAGACTGGTGGCTGTGTTTGCATTTTGCTGTGCACATGAGCATGTAATGTCTGTGTAGGAGGAAAATTTTATATGTGGTGTATTTGGTGCATTCATACGGTACCGACGCCTTAAAACTCAAGACTCTCATTCTTCCAATGTTTCTGCCCGGAATCAAGCCAAATCTGTTCTTCGACTTGCCAAACACTCTTTCATAAATAATAAATGCACTGAGCTATCCAACTCTAGCTCTTCCCAAGCTTTCTGGCATCTAGCCAAAACCTCTCCAACAATTTCTCTTCCTCGTATTTACCTCCCCTTTCCCACTCTGAGGGCACAACCATCACTTCTTCCTCTGACAAAGCTAAACTCTTCGCTCAAACTTTTGCTAGAAACTCCACCTTGCATGATTCTGGTGCTATTTCTCCCTCTTCACCCTCCTCTCTCTTACTTATGCCTAATAATACTAAGGGCTTAATACTATTAGGCTTAATACTAAGAAGGCGTACGGTCCGGACGGTGTTCCTCCTGTTGTACTAAAATACTGTGCTTCCGTGCTGACTTCCTGCCTAGGCAAACTCTTTCGTCTCTGTCTGTCCTCTAACGTCTTCCCTTCATGCTGGAAGTTTGCTCTCATTCAACCTGTCCCAAAGAAGGGAGACCGCTCTCAACCCTCCAACTATCGTCCAATTGCTCTCATCTCTTCTATTTCTAAAGTTTTTGAAACTATTCTTGCTTCCAAATTTCTTAAGCATTTCTCTTCTCATAATCTGCTCTCCGATCGCCAGTATGGCTTCCTTAACCTCTGAAGTGCGCATGGGGGTAATTGGAAACGTCCCCCTGTGCTGACGTATTTGAGGTGTTTCCGTCACTAAAATATTCATTGTGCCATTAATAGCATTAATACTTATCCATATGTGCCTATTATGGGTTGATTATAAAGGTATTAACCTGAAACAACAATAAAACGAGTGAAAACAGCGTTTGGATGGTCAAAATCGGAGATATAGCCCGCGAGTTGTATAATGTATGGGTGAGGCAATCTGCTTTCCCGCCAATTTCCCCCAAGGTCACTGAGACACAGTCGATCGATACTCTCTCTCTCTCTCTTGCACTCGCTTGCTATCAGTGATGACCACACCCTCCAATCGGATTTCTAATGTTAGCACGAAAATATACCTCAGAATAAGGGAATAACAGGGAAAATAGGTGATAACTGAAGGAGAGGAGGAAAGTGGGGAAGGAGGGGAGGTAGAGGACTGAGATTTTGCATGGCCCAGGGGCCAAAAAAAAAAATAAAAATAAAACAAAAAAAATATAAATTTTTTTTTTTTTTTCGATGTCAAAAGTTGATTTTTATTTTCTCTGACTCTTAAGAGTCTCCCCGCAGTGCGCCGGGGGAACTCTTAAGAGTCTCCCCGCAGCTCCCGGGTTAAGGGTCGCTCTACTGGTGATATTCTTTCATATCTTACTAACTCTTGGTCATCCTCCTTTCGGGACTTCGGTGAGACATTTTCTATTGCACTAGACATATCGAAAGCCTCCGATAGAGTCTGGCACAAATCTTTAATTTCTAAACTACCCTCCTTCGGTTTCTATCCCTCCATCTGTGCTTTTGTCTCTAATTTCCTTTCCGGCCGTTCCATAGCTGCGGTTGTGGACAGCCATCGCTCACTTCCTCACCCTTTACACTCCGGCGTTCCTCAAGGCTCTGTCCTATCTCCTATTCTCTTTCTAATTTTTATAAATTATCTTCTCAACTGTACCTCAATTCCCATCCATTCATACGCAGACGACTCAACCTTACACTACTTCATTAGTTTTCCAGAACGCCCCAGCCAGCAATCCTTCAACGACAAACGTAATGAAGCCATAGAACACTTAAATTCTGATCTAACTACTATCTCTAGTTGGGGAAGAGAAAACCTTGTTACCTTTAATGCTTCCAAAACCCAATTTCTCCATCTATCTACCCGTCCGGAACTCCCAGCGGACTATCCCTTATTCTTCAACAATACAAAAATCAATCCTTCATCTTCTCTCAATATTCTTGGTGTCTCTTTCTCTTCTGCTCTCATTTCGAAGGACCATATTACCAGTCTTGCTAAGTCAGCCTCCCAGAAGCTGGGTGTGCTCAACCGCCTTAGGGGGTTATTTACCCTTGCACAGCTTCTTGCTCTGTACAGGAGCATATAGTGCGTCCTTGTATTGAGTATTGTTTACATGTGTGGGGAGGATCCTCTCACACAGCACTTCTAGACAAAGTAGAAAGGAAAGTTTTTTGTATCATTAACTCCCGTCCACTCACCGACTCTCTGCAATCTTTCTCTCTTCGCTGCAATGTTGCAGCTCTCTCGCTATTCTATCGCTACTACAATAATCAGTGTTCCTCAGAGCTCTCTCAATGTATACCACCTCCTCTACGTAGGGTACGTAATACCTGTCTTGCAACACAATCCCACCCCTACTCTGTACAGCTCTCCAACTCGAGAGTGAAACGATACTCCCAATCTTTCTTCTATTCAATAGCTGAGCTCTGGAACTCTCTCCCTGAATCCATTTTTCCCTCATCCTATGACTTAAATTGTTTCAAACTCTGTGTGTCCAGACATTTTGGCTCAAACATTCCTTGATTTTGGCCCTGTCACTCTTTCAACTCTTGGGGAGGCACTTAGTTACAGGCAGTTTTGCCTTTTATCTCCCTCTTCCACCTGATTAAAAAAAAAAAAAAAAAAAAAAAAAAAAAAAAAAAAAAACACACTGCCCGAATACTTAACGAGTCGACATTCTCTATAGCCTGACCATTCAACCTCACCTCACACTGTGACTTCACCTGCGAGGCCATTTTATTTGATCTGTGCCCAATGAATATTCTTTCCTCTCACTTAAACATTAGGCTACCATAGTGCGGTGGGAATATGAACATGATTAGATTAATATCCAGTATTCGAGAATGGATAGTAAGTCGTAGGCATGTGCATAAACCTTTAACCGTCTTGGTGGTGTAATGCCTTAAGGTGTCTAAAAATCAGTGTATGATAACCCAGGTTCGAATCCTGGTGGATCACATAATATATACTTTCATTAATTTCATTGGAGGTGTTTGGTGTTGTGGTAAAATTAATAAAAAATAGTTTGTGTCTAGGCATTTTGACCACAACGTCCCTTGAATTTGGCTCTGTCACTCTTTTGACTCTGGATGAGACACTCGTTACAGGCAACCTGTTTTTTGTCTCCTTCATACATATAGCAAGAAAACAAATCTAGGCCTCTTGAAATAAGATATTTTTCCTAATATATTTTGAGCAGTTCCTCCTCTGGAATGTGTTCCTCACCTGGTAACTTCAAGGGTGGTCTCTTGCCTTGAGGAACTTAACCATGAGGGGACTGCATATGTGGCTGGGATTGTATCAAAATTGTTGGAGAGTTCATTGTTGAATTGAATAAACGTTAAGTATATATGCATAGTTGGAGGTATGGAAATGGAAGTAAAACAGAGAGTGTGAAGGAAGGAAGGTTTTCGGAGCAATGGGAAGTATGTGGAAGACGAGAAATCTCGGAATGAAAGTAAAAAGTGCAATGTATCAAGGAATTGTTGTGCCAACAGTGATGTATGTGGTTGAGACATTGGCTCTGAAGGAAAAGGAGAGAAGAAAGGTGGATGTGATGGAGATGAGATGCTTGAGGAGTATGTGTGGAGTTACTCGTAGAGACAGATTGAGGAATGAAGAGATACGAAGGAGAGTGGGGCAGCAGGAACATTTGTCGGCCAGAGTGGACAGAAGGGTGCTGAGCTGGTATGGTCATGTTGAACGAATGGGAGATGAAAAGCTTACAAAGAGAATATGCGAGTCAGACACAAGGGGAGATAGAAGGGCGGGAAGACCCCCATTGAGATGGAGGGACTGTGCAAGACAAGCTTTGGATGATAGAGGGATGACTATAGATCAGGCAAAGGAAGTGGTAATAAACAGGAATGAATGGAGAATGCTTGTGAATAGATGAATGTAAAAGCGGTCGTTTGGGAGAGAGGGTCATGCACCAGTTGGACTAGATAGTAGTCCATCAGGCGCCTGGCCCAGGGAGCTGGTGGTAATATAGGGTGCGCCTGGAAACACGGTGGGTGGGCTTGTGGTGGTAAAGCTTCGCTGCGGGTCTGCCTACGGAAATCGGCGCCTCTCCGGGGGATCTGGAACCTGAGAATCTTTTGCTGGGGACCCCAAATGGGCCTGGGTCTCTGGGTATTTCTCCTGGGCAACCTAGATGTGTGTAAAATTTTATGTTTTGTTTTTCTGATATGTTGTGATGTCCCTGTTCGGGCTCTGTCTCGATTTGGCCACCCCCATAAAAAAAAAATAATAAAACAAAAAATAAATAAATAAAAAAATAAATAAAAAGGAAAACTGGAGGAAGGTGCCAGAGTATATACAGTACATACATACATGTATGTATCAAAGAAGCAATTGAAATAGTAAATATTTTCAAGAACTAAAATAATACTGTGGAATTCACTGTAAACGATAGACCTTAGGCTCCCTGAATAGTTACGTAATATGGGCGCTATTGAAGCCACTGAAGAGAACCATAGAAAGCAACATTAATGAGAACACAATTAAGAGACACTCAACAAGATAACTCATTCATATTGGGTTAAGCCCCCCGACACCTTAATCTCCTCCTCCAGCTCCCTTCCTCGCCCCATACTACTTTCTCAGTCCCCTTCCTTGCTTTGAGGCAATTAAGTGATAACAATTATGGCTTGTCTCACCTCACTTATATTCATATCATGCCACACCAGCTTTATTATTCTTTCTCTCGTTTTATTTATTTATTTTATCGTAGTTTAACCAGGTGAAGCAGGTTAGTGGATGGACTAGCCAAACACCACTGTAGAAAAATAGTGCTAAAAAGATACATAGAGGGCCTCGGGGTCGGACAGGTCCTACATTGAGTTGTCAATCCTGTAAGTCCTTCAGTAAACTGGCATGGGTTGTCCCTCTTACAGGGGATAGGTCCACTTGGGGTCCTTCTGTGTATGGCCACCCTCATTAAGGGGAGTAAGGCGTCTGGCAATAGATAGATAGATTAACCAGACCACGGAGCTACAAAAAAAAAAAAATCTTATAGGGCTGGCCTCAGCCAAAGATTTGACAATATAAGGGTGAAATCACGAGCTCTTATGGAACGTTAGAAGCTGTACAGGATGAGACATAAAAATCAGATCTTATCAAGGAGTGAACAGGATGCAAGAAAACGAACAATGCGATAGATGGAGGAGGATGGCGAGTTCATAAAAATGTCATGGGTAAGTCTTCCTGCCAAAATATAGAGTACGGGACTGAGCGTAAAGTGGGCATTCAATAAGAATATGGCCAACTGTTAGAGGGACACTGCAAGAATGACAGTCCGGACGAGGGTCAAGGGGCGACGACATTATGTACCCATGTGTTAATCGATTTCTCTCACTAGGATTAAAAAAAAAAAAAATGGGGATTGGGCCTGAGTAAATAGAAAATAAATAGATAGGATAATCAAATACATGTTCCAGTAAGATATAGCATTGTTTGGGTTTTATACATACAGGTAATAAAGTTGTATAATTACATAAATAGTTTGACATAAATTTAAAGGTTGTGTGGTAGCAGTTTTTGATTGATGTCTAACCAAGCTCGTGCTAAAGCCCGTATTCCTAGACGGACCCCATCTTGTCCGTGGTAATTGATTGAGTTTTGTTGTATTCCTAGCCAGTCAATAAGATACAATAGTTACGATAATTGCAATGAAAAGTACGGGAACATTATTACAGTGCTTTCCTTGTAATTACAGCAACTTTGTATGTATGTATATAATCAGGCTGACACGAGACAGAGCCCGAAAAGAAACAACATTGAAAGTTTCTATTCTCAGGGTCCGGGACCACTTTCGTGTTCCCTCGCGTTTCTATGTCTCGTCAAGTAGGAGAATTTTACAAGGGGAGGAGGATTCCTAGCCTCCAGAAGGAAAAGTAGCACAGTAAAAGAGACAGACAGAAACAGCTAAAGTTTGGTAGAGGATGCCAAACCTCACTCTGGATAGCACAGGATATTGTGTGACTAGGAATACGGTCAAAATATAGGAATTACCACTGAGAATGATGGGGTGTATCTTGGAATACGAGCCTGTATAAAGTAGTTGCTAAGGGAGTCCACCTCGGTTTTTTTCTCTCTCTCTGGGTTGTATCCATTCGGTCCCATTCAGCCTACTGTTTGAAGACGTTTATCTCCATCCAGGTGTTGATTTTTCCGTGAGCCAGCATATTTATAACAATGTTTTTGACAGCAGGCTAAATTTGTAAAAAAATTTATAGAAAAATTTCTCCATACAATGCTGGCTCGCTATCACTCGCCAGGAAGAAATCGATACCTGGATAGGGATAAACGTCTTAAAACAGTTGGCTGAATGGATACAAGCCAGAGAAAGATAGAAAAGGAGAAAGAAAAAAAGCAGGTGACCCCCCTTAAGATGACAGAGTATCAACACCTTCAGAATGGGGATGCCTTCTCTATCTTGTTCTGGCTAGCATTAGATCATTTTATTCAGCTAAGGAAGGAGCAGTGGGTGTTGGAGGGTTGGGATATATTTGTTTTCCTTCCTAAGCAGAACAAAAATGGTCTAGTTTTTAGCTTGAATAACATAAAAGAACAATTATATTCAGGGTGGGTGCCCAACCCCGAAAGGGGTTGAAATAGGGGAGCTATCCCCCCGCCAAAGGCGGCTTTCTAGGGCCTTTCCAAGCTGATGCTGAGAGGATTGGGTTCTAGTCATGTGGTGATGGGCTGGTCTATCAGAGTGAGAACTGAGCGATCTCTGCCATACCCATAGCTTACTCTGACTGTTCCTTTTACTTATATATTTTCTAGATCTCAAGTGACGGCATCTCTTCCGTGGATTGACCTCCCAATCTACCAAGATTGGAAGCCAAAGCGTCACATTTTTCCTTTGCCCCTCAACTTTCTCTTCATAATTGCTGAGGGGCACAGGGCCCTGGGTGGGGCTTTGGTTTCCCGGGCGTTTCCGCACCCTCCTCAGCTCCCCGCCATGGAGTGGCTTCGGTCACCCAGGCTTTATTGTGGTCAGCAGGGAGGGTTCTGTGGGAGGGTTCTGTGGGGGCGCTCGGTTATGGCCTTGGCCTTGGGGCTGTTCGGCCAGGCAGCTTGGGGAACAACAACAACAACAACAACAACAACAATTATGTTCAAGAGGTAAATCAGCTTAGGAAGGAGCAGTGGGTGTTGGAGGGTTGTGATATATATTTTTTTCCTTACCGTTTTCCTTCCCAAGCAGAAAAAATGGTCTAATTTTTAGCTTGAATAACATAAAAGAACAATTATATTCAAGAGGTAAATCAGCTTAGGAAGGAGCAGTGGGTGTTGGAGGGTGGATATATTTTTTTTCCCTTCCCAAGCAGAACAAAAAAGGTATAATTTTTAGCTTGAATAACATAAAAGAACAATTATATGCAAGGGGTAAATATTCACCTTTCATAGACACAAGATTTAATTAGTGATTTTTGGCAAAACCAAGGAAAGAAAAATTAGAATTTAGAGTAACATAGCTAGCAGAAAATAACAGCATGAACAATTAAAAGGTTGCTACATAAAAAATATATAGATAAATACATTAGAAGTGATTGAAATAAGGCCAGACGTATTGCTGATAGACTGAAATTATAGATAGACCAAGATACCTTATTCAATACAAATCTAGCCAAGAGAAATAACTATAGTTCGTTTCTTTGCAACTGGCGGAAAATTGCGAAGTTCCCAACAAGATTTCTCAGTTATTTTCAAGATTTTGTAGCGAAATATGGTGCTAATTATGAAAACTTGGCAATAATATGACGCAGAGACAGGGCAGTGTCATATTTTTCCATTGAGAATCGAGAAATCAGATGCTAAGGGAGTCAATTTCCCATCAGCCGGAAAAAAAATACACTATTGTAACAGATGAATAGAATGAAAGATTACATATACATTATAAATACAGTACTGTATTACACAAAAAATACAATAACATAAGGGATAAATTGGATTGGTATAGATTCAAACAGCAAATAAAAGATTACACTACTCAAATTCATCTCTAATGGCCGGTACTCCTCGACAAACCATATCATTCTCGGTGGTAAGTAAATTTGGCTGCATTCCTAGCCAATTGACCACTTGCGAGTTTCGTTCTGTGAGGAAGTTGGTGTCGTAAACATCGGTAGTAAACAATAAGAAAGTAGATGTCTAATGGATAAAACGTATGTTGAATTTAGTTGTATATATTTATAAATGTACTACACCTGGATTTAGTTGTATATATTTATAAATGTACTACACCTGGATTTTAGCTGGTAATTCTGCTAAATATCAATGTAAAAAAACTCTAACTTCCTTATAGCCTGAAACTCGCAAGTGGTCAATTATTGATACGCTAGTTGTAATCCTAATGAGAACACGGAAATAATGTCCCAGTACTTTTCATTGATAAAGGTCTCCCTCGATTTAAGATTGGGTTACGTTCCTGAAAACCCGATCTTAAACAGAAAAATCATTTAGCAAACCCTTAAATTGAGGGGGTAATTGAGGATGCGTTCTCAGACCAGCCAAACCCAAACCCAAACAAGTGATAACCTATAATAATATCGTAAATCGGGGCATCGGGTAGCGAGGGAGACCTGTATTTTCTTTTGCGTTTATCTTGTGTCGTCCCAGTTTTGGTTTGTTTATTTTGCAAGTTTTACATTATAATTATAACAAATACAGGTTTCCCTCACTATACGATGCCCCAAGTTAAGATATTATTATAGGTTTTTAGGGGTTTGTGTTTTGGTTTTGGCTGGTCTGAGAACACATTCTGATTTACCCCATTCATTTTAGGATTCGCTATAGGATCTCTCTATTTAATTTTTTAAATTCAGGTTTTCAGGAACGTAACCCAATCATAAATCGAGGGAGACCTGTATAACAGCATATCATAATGGGTGACCTAGAGGTGTGTAAATTTGTGTTTTGTCTGTGTGTGTTCGTTGTTCTGTGTTGTGTTTTGTGTTTTCCCTGTTCTTGCTCTGTCTTGATTCTCACCCCCCCCCCAAAAAAAAAGAAGGAAAAATAAAATAAAAATAAAAAAATAGGAAGAGTGGGGATTGGGCCTGAGTAAATAGATAGATAGACCAACTGGCTAGGAATAAAGCAAATTTATACTACCACAAAAAATGATTGTGTTTGTCTAGTACGGGCCAATGTGTGTGTGTGTGTGTACTGTATATAACAGTATAGGGCTATTATATAAATCATGGGCACACTTAACATAGAAATACCTATAACTATAGTCTATTCATTATAATTAGGCCAACAATCCTGCCCACTAACCTCAATAACTAAAAAAATAACGAGAGTAATCGAGCTAATATTTCCACCATCTTGCCCACCAACTTCTGTAACTAAAAAAATAACAAAAGTAATTGAGCTAATATTTCTACCATCTTGCCCATTAACTTCTGTAACTAAAATAACATGAGTAAAATCAAGCTAATACTTCCACCATCTTCCCCATTAATTTCTGTAACTAAAAAAAAAAATGAGAGTAATCGAGCTAATATTTCCACTAACTTCTGTAACTAAAAAAACAAAGAGTAATCGAGCTAATATTTCCACCATTTGTAGCCAGGGTATAGGCGTGAAGAAGATTGACAGCCCATTTGCTCCAGCCCTTTTTGAGTTACATGGGTTAGAGATTACGATGTTTGGCCCACCGATAATGAAATAGACTGGTGATGTCAATAATATACAGTACAAGTAGTAGCCTGTTGTATCACTGTTATTAATAGTATGTACAATGACCTCAATCATACAACAAACGAAGGCTTTAAAAATCCTATATCACTTGACCCTTTCCAATCAGATGATGCCAGTTCTTACTTTTATTTTAGTTACCTTTAGACAATTTTACTCAGCTTTGGAAAGACCTTCGACTATTTTTGCTAGCTAACTTAACTCGACTTGGGAAGGGTCTCGAAGAATAAAAAGTATAAACAATATCTCAACCCTTTAACTCTGACAAATCTCTCCTTAAAGTAAAGACCAGTTGGTCTGTTGCTGCTTGCTTTCCCTACTTAATGGACTAAAATTGTCTGTAAGAAACTAAAGTAAAGATAAACCTGGCGCCGTCCGATAGAAGAGTTTGATGACACTAACGCTAAGGTCGGCACTGCAATAAAGTCGCAACCAATGTCATAAATCACTCAAGACTAGCCATTATGTTTGCGATGGTCCAATTATGTATGTATGTACTGTGGTATACTCAGTCACATACCCTATCACTAGGGGTGGCTGACTCACGACGGTCCAATTAGTCAGCAGGATTTATATGGAAGCCACACACAGAAAAAATTGGTCGAGTTGAATTATAATTTTAGGGTCAAAATGTACGATAGTCAAGGTACAATTACCCCGTGGATTGTACCCACTTCTTGATTTTATATGATGATGTGTTTTTTACCACCACGCGCTGGGCTAGGGTGGGTGCCCTGATGATCAGGGACTTCAGTGAACAGTTGCCACAGATTGCTAGACCGTGCCGTTCACCAACACTGGCATCTGCCAAATAGCACGCTGGCGGGCCGAGACTCGAACCATCAACCTCACGATTTGCAGGCAAGTACTCTACCAACCGCGCTATGGCTTGTGGCCGTATGCTTGAATTAGGAGTGTATTTTGTAATGCAATACCATAGTTAACCCGCCAGATGAGGATGCCTGTATATAAAAGTGCCACCAGTGTGAAAGATTTGGCTTTGATTCAGAGATAATTTGTTGTACAGTATACTGCATGGGCTATAAAATACTTCATAAGCAACACAGCTTATTTCCATTAGGATTTATGTCCCCTATAATATTTGGATGGTAGAGCTGGCTATGGTGATTTTTAGACAGATTTCCTTAGGACAGTTGGCGGGTTTAATGCAGTGGCGAATATAGTGCTGTTGTCATTAATATATATACCACAGTTATACTTTTAATTATTGTTGTCAATAATTACATAGAGAGTATTCTGTTGTAAATTATTTTTCATACTTGTTACATATCATTCACTTGTAGATTAATATTCATATTCATTGCATATCATTCAGTTGTAAATATTTCATATTCATTACCTATAATTAAAGTTCATATTATTCAATACATATATGAACGATTATTATATATTATAAATGGATAGATTGAGCGGGAGATTAACACAGGGAAGAGCTTTCAAAGTTAAATTTCAGATAAATTTAAATGCATTTTTCCACATATAGATTTTGTTTAGTGTATTGTCATTTTGATAGTTTTTATTTTTAATGAGTTCATAATATTAATTTGAGCAGTAACTTTTGAGTTAGTTTTCAAGTTTAATATTTAAATTTCCATGTATAGCCCGAAACATTACGAGAATAAAGACTCCAAGCTCTTCCCTGTGGTTTCCTCACTAAATATCCTTTCTAAATGTGGACTGGTGTTTTCGGTAAAGAAATGAACACTATAAGCACTTCTCGAGACAGTTCTATCAAGTATGGTTGCATATCAGTTGTATCAAATCACAAATATAGACACGATCGAATTGTAGGCAGCCAGATTAGATGACGCTCGGGAGTATTGTATTTGGTATCACTGCAAGAAAATAAAACAAAATACAATCAATAAATCAATAAAATATATAATAGTTAGTTATGTAGAGCAAATTAACCAGACCACTGAGCTCCATACGGAACTCTCATAGGTCTGGCTAAATAAATAAATAATAAATTACATACAAATAAATGAAAGTAACAAGAAAATACTAAAGTAATTACCACCTATAGTGTATTACCCTGAAGATGTCTTGAGAGAATAGATGACAGCTTTCCCTAGCGAGTTTTACTACACAATTTGATCAAACGTATTTGTGATTTGACCTACAACTATAGTAAACATATACAGTATAAATGAAAGAATTGAATGGTGAATATATTAAAAAAAAAAAAAAAAAAAAAAAAAAAAAAAAAATCTTATCCCAAACTGTATCAAAATGCTATACCGATATTGATAAAAACAATATCTATGAACAGTCTAACGATAACTTTTATTGTAATGTACACTACTAGTTTAGTTCAATTATATCTTCTACAATTTGTCATTGGACTTTTTACTTCTATATTTTGTTTTCACATTTCAAATTGTTAAGTTCTAATTGCAGTATATCATCTACTGCAGGTCTCCCTCACTATCCAATGCCCCAATTTACGATATTATTATAGGTTCTTAGGCGTTTGGGTTTGGGTTTTGGCTGGTCCCAGAACGCATCCCCCGCCAACACCGTGAACGACCGCAGCAGTGCAAGTACTGGTACTGAGCTGGATACACAGGCCTAGTTTGCCTTTTTCCAGAAGATCTACTGTAAGAAATACTGTAAGAATTTACCCCATTAATTTTAGGGTTCGCTATACGATTTTTTCCTTTTAAGGGGGGATGGGCCGCTTTTATGGACCACTTTCTCCCTCATGTTTAGCCCCATTAGTTAGTCGATTTTAAGACCTTTCGCCCCATTTCTTCGTCAATATTTAGACCTTTCGTGCTAATTAGGTGTCTATTTCTTCCCTGGCGAACGATAGTGAGCCTGTAATGTTGGAAGAAGCGGCCTTCGGCCGTGACACTTTTACAAATTAATCTAGAAGGGGGATCTAATGGATGTTTTTTTTTAATTTGATGGAGGTCTAGGGAGGAAACTAGAAAAATAATGAATACAGTACAGTACATGCAAAAATCGCCCAAAAAGTGAACCATCTCCCCTTAAGCACAGGTTTCCAGGAACGTCACCCAATCATAAATCGAGGGAGACCTGTATATGTCATTGGACTGACTTTGTTTCTATCTACAGGAGTAATGTTTTTCACACACTTCAATAATGACAATAATACCAGTAATAGTCACCACAAGGTCTATGCATCACTATAGTCTATTCATTATGAGAGGACTAGAACGTGTGACCCCTTGCCTCTTTGTACCTCAGGAATGGCTGAAGCAAACCGGTTGTAAACTTCCATACCTATTGGGAGTTTCGGACACCATTTTTTATCATGCTGTTTATGACATATGGCGACTTCAATCCAGTGGCGACATTAATATTGTTGACGTAACAGGCCCATTTCGGTGACTATTATATATTTCAACAGGCAGTGCATTTCCGCGCCCTCCTCAGCTCCCTGCCTTGGAGTGGCTTCGGTCACCCGGGCTTTGTTAGTGATAAGCAGGGAGTGTTTTGTGGGGGCGCTCGTTTATGGCCTTGGCCTTGCTCGGGACCTTGGGGCTGTTCGGCCAGACAGCCTGGGGAACAACAACAACAGGCAGTGCTTCTTAGCCTACAATGAAGAGTTAAAAACTTGAGTGATTGGTTATGCATTGATACTAGACATCCTACTTAACCCTTTCAGTCAGATGAAGCCAATATCTATTCTAGTCTAGCTACCTCTAGACTGTTTTATTCTATTTAGGTGGGATTGGTTTAAGTTAAAGGGTTGATTGAGAAACTGTAGTAGCAGTAGTCTACTGCTACTAGTTTACCCTTTTGGTTCCTAGACACCCATCCTGAGCTGAATAAAAGTTATCTAGTGTTAGCCAGATAAAACTTAAGAGACGAGTCATCTGATTGAAGAGGTTAAACGGGTATCACACAAGCACTTTTAACACCAATTTTCGATGGTCAACTTTTTTCTAGCAACATATATTGCACTGTACAGTATATCCGGGATCTCTTACACAGCTTTCGGAAACTTGACTAAAGACAACTTAAATCAAGAGGCAGAATTATTATATAATTTACATAATAAGTTGACAGACCAGTGTTAAAGATAAAAGTTGAGGGAAAATGCACTAGTGTAATAACCACTTCAGATGTTGGGTCTTGAAATAACGGCCTATATCTCTGTACAGTGATAGTCTTCCTTGGGATATGGGCCCGTACTCCTAGATAAACCCCATCATTGAAAGCATGTGATCCCACCGGGATTCGAACCTGGGTTACCACATACAGATTTTAAACACTCTAACCATTACACCATCAAGGCAGTTATAAGTACAGCACATGGCCACGATTCATATACCATATCTTTACCTATCATCTCATACGGTTTTAAGTATTTTGCCCTTTCTTTAAAAATACAATACAGTTCTCCCTCACTATCCGATGCCCTGATTTACGATATTATTATAGGTTTTTAGGTGTTTGAGTTTAGGTTTTGGCTGGTCCGAGAATGCATCCCCATTTATCACATTAATTTCAGGGTTTGCTATACAATTTTTCTATTTAAGATCGGGTTTTCAGCAATGTAACCCAATCATATATCGAGAGAAACCTGTACAGTAAATCCTCTCTCTTTTGGCACCCAGGGATCCAGAAACTCGAGGCTTCTTGGGTAAGTTTCCAAGCCATAACTTACCTCTCTCTCCAACAAATTCTGAAAGATGAAGGTAAATATCTGGTCACTTGATATCTGGCTCAGATTATCAACTCGGTCTATAAGTTAAAAAGGCTGAACGGCTGAGATGGTTCATATTTCCGGATAGGGACCATTTACCCTGTAGCCCAAAACGAGAGATTTTACTGTAAAAACTATTTATCTCACACACGGTATTTCAAGTACCGTGAAATGCCCTAGCTTCGGACGGGGGCTATACTTCGGACATTTCTTGATAAAAGTATGTAAGCTACAGTATGGAAAAATGAATGCATTATGGAAGAACACCGCAGACATACTTGTTTTTCCATAACATCATGTATTTATCCCATAACTGTGGTTCATTGTATATATTTTCTAGAGTGTTCGAAGTTATCTCCCCGTCCGAAGTTACGTCATGTTACCGGTACCTTGCAGCAAAAATTATATTATGAACCCCTCTCTACCCCGGGCCCCCCCCCAATTACCCACCTCCCTCCGTGTCTCAGCCAGCCATGTTGCCCTTAATACGACACTTGATCATGGTGGCGCGCAGCTGGAACTGTGTGCGTGAGAGGGAGCGCACATGGCGGAGGTACGTGTCCAGGTCCACCACCTCGCGTTTGAGTGCCTCGCCAAGGTAGTAGATTGCGTCCTGGGTAGCCTGGTCCTCCGCATACGAGTTCAGCAGTCTGAAGTTAAAAGTGAGACAAAACATTAAGTGGATACTGAAAAAATCACCTGTTATGAAAAGTGGTATGAATTAATTGAGGGATCTATCTGTCTATCTATTGCCTGACGCCGTGATCCCCGAAGGGGTGGCCACGAACGAACCGCCCCCATATTGAGGGATCAGATGCACAAATTTAATATTTAAAATGTGTGTGAATTTGTATTTTGTCTTTGTGTATTCATTGTTTTGTGTTGTCCCTATTCTTGCTCTGTGTTGAACCCCCCCCCCCTCCCCCCAAAATAATAAATAAATAAAATAAATAAATAAATAAATAAATAAATAAATAAATAAATAAATAAATAAATAAATAAATAAATAAAATAAAATAAAATAAAATACAAAAATAAATATACTGTAAATAGGAAAAGTGGGGATTCGGCCTGAGTAAATAGATAGATAGATAGTTTATTATATATTTGTATATCTTAACAAAAGGTAGGTTATTGTACTAACTGTTTGTAGAGTGGTGCAGTGGTAGTGACGGCCTCATCCACGTCCAGCGGCTGTGTGGCCGAGGTGAGGCGAGACACCAGAGCCACCATCTCAGACTCCTTCTCTCGTAGTACTCGCACGTTCTTGTCTAGCTCAGTCTGAAAGCAAACAATAGAAGAACAGCTAAGTTGATTTCAGGGGGTCCACCTTGCTTTTTTTCTCTTTCTCTCCCTCTCTCTTTGGCTTGTATCCATTCGGCCCTATTCAGCCTACTGTTTAAGACATTTACCCCCATCCAGGTGTCACTATTTTTGTGGCGAGCGGTAGCGAGCCAGCATATATATATATTTGTTTTGACAGCAAGGTAAATTTGTGCATTTTTCGATAGAAAAATTTCTCCGGCGAAGCCGGATTTCTCCATACAATGCTGGCTCGCTATCGCTCGCCAGGAAAAAAATCGACACCTGGATGGGGATAAACGTCTTAAAACAGTTGGCTGAATGGGGCCGAATGGATACAAGCCAGGGAAAGAGAGAAAAGGAGAGAAAGAACAAAAAAGCCGGTGACCCACCTTAAACACAAAGTGAACTGACGACCGGTAGTGGACCAATATACTGTACATTAGTCCCTCAAGTACCAATCAAGGTTTAAAAAATGTCCAACTAGTGGAAAGTCACCCAGGTCAAGGAATTCACCACTTGCGAGTTTCAGGCTATAAGGAAGTTGGAGCCGTGAACATCGATATTAAAGATAAATGCAATAATAATGTGGGTTTCTGATAGATAGAAAATATGATCAATTTGGTTTTATGTATTTATATACCGTATAGTATTAAGACCGTATTATACCTAATAATTCTGCTAAATATTGATGGCCACAGCTCCAACTTCCTTATAGATCAAAACTCGCAAGTGGTCAATTGGTTCATCAGCAGGAAGACCTATAGGCTGACCCAACTCCCTATTGTCAGTGTCAAGCCGGAGCAATTGTGTTTTGAAGATTTGAATGAATATGAGAAGGAATACAGGAAAATGAACGTAAAATACCATTGTTATGTAAATTTTTTCACTTCCAAAGACATTATTTGAACTATGAACCACAATTTTATCTTTGCATAAACAATAATACAGACCTGTTCATGTTCCAGTTTGGAGATGAGTCCCTCTACTTTGGTCTTGCCCTGGTTGAGGTCTGTCTGCTGCTGCCTGAGTACCGACACCTCCGCCTGTGCCCCACCATACCCATCTCTCAGTCTGGCCTTGGCTCGGTCACTGACGGCAGATATCAGTGACGCCCGGATGTGTTCCTCTGTGATGGTCCCTGTGTTGCTGGTGCTCTCTGTGTTGCTCGTCTGGGGGAAGGAAAACACTACATATCATCGGGTGGATAGGACTCGTCAGCCTTGGTTGGCAACCCATCTAGGGGAGACAACCTTTTAAAATCCGGGTGGCTGGGACTCGTCAGCTTTGGTCGGCAATCTGTCTAGGGGGAGTAAACCTGATACAAATCGGTACTGCTTACATAAGGGTGAAGCAGGTTAGTGGATAGACTAGCCGCACACCACTGTAGAAAAATAGTGCTAAAAATATACATAGAAGGCCTCGGGGTCGGATGGGTCCTAAATTGAGTGGTCAATCCTGTAAGTCCTTCAGTAAACTGGCATGGGTTGTCCCTCATACAGGGGATAGGTCCACTTGGGGGCCTTCTGTGTATCGCCACAATCATTAAGGGGAATAAGGCATCCGGCAATAGATAGATAGATGACAAACATGTCATTTGAGGTGGGAATTAACAAGAATGCTCAATCCCGCAAATAGAACTAAAGTTAATACAGTACGGTACAGCCCATACCAAGTCCTTCTCTCAACTCTGTTGTTGTAGCTTTCTCTCTCTGTGGTTTTACATGTCCATCTCACTAGCCTATACTGTACTCAATTCAGTATGCTCAAGCCATAGTTATTCTTTGAATAGCAGGCGTTTGAAACATGTGTCAAGATGATGATTTTTTTTTTTTTTTTTTTGTTATAGGGTAGCTTAACCAGACCACCGAGCTCCCGAAAAGAGCTCCCACAGGGCTGGCATTTTCAAGATGATGATGATGATGATATGACATCACTATAGCTTGGAAACCCTATACTATATACATAAACTAGTTAATCCTTAAGGGGGATGGTTAGTTTTTCTAGATCCCCTTCTTCCTCATGTTTAGCCCCATTAGTTTTCAGATTTTAAGATGTTTGCCGCATGAGTTTGTCGATTTTAAGGCCTTTTGCCTCATTTCTTTTTCTATATTAAGACCTTTCGTGCTATTAAGGTGTCAATTTTTTCCTGGTGAACAATAGTGAGCCTATAATTTGCGAAGAACCGGTCTTAGGCCGGGACATTTTTGTGATGATGATGCAGTTTTTACCACCATACACTCCCTGCTGAATAGCTGGGCTAGGGTGGGTGCCCTGATGAATCAGGGACTTCAGTGAACAGTTACCACAGATTGCTAGACTGCACCATTCACTAACAGCACTGGCATCTGCCAATAGCACACTGGCTGGCCCCGAGACTCGAACCGTCAACCTCACGGTCAGCAGGCGAGCGCTCTACCAACCGAGCTACGGTTGGTAGAATGTAAAAAATAATCTAGAAGGGGGATCTAATGGATGTTTTCTTAAGTTTGATGGAGGTTTAGGGAGAAAACTAGAAACATAATAAAAATATACAGAAAAGAGCAAATATAAATGCCCATCCCCCCTTAATTAGACGTACCTGAGTTACCGGACTAGCTGTGGTTGTTGGGTAGGGAGGGTAGGTGATGCCCGTGGAGTATGGTGGTGGGTATGAGGGTGGTGTGGCGGTGTTGTGGGCAGGAGGGTACACTGGGTATGGGGTGGAGGTGGGGGGGTAAGGGGTGGAGGTGGGGTAGGGAGGGTAGCCGGTGGAGGCAGTGGAGGCGGGAGGCTGGGAGGGGGGGTACGGTAGGTTGCCGCCGCCTACCCCCGGCATGGGCATGTAACCTGGAAAGAAAAGGGAATTAATATTAAAAACTCGATAAGATAACCGAAATGCCTGCCAAACACAGCAAACAAAACAATAACAATAATCACAGCGTAAATATTAGCCAAACAGAGATAACTCAATAGAATCGCCAGGCGTTACAAAAGTACAATTTGTAAAACTCAAAATGAATGAGAATATAAGAGAACATAAGTTGCGCATGGATAGCAATGTATGAACTCTAGTTGTGATATTGACATGTTGATCTATAGACTCAATCTTATCGTTCTTTAATAATAAAAAATAGTAACAATTATAAATGAAATTATGATATAGAAATATACTGATGATGATGATAATGGAGTTTTTACCACCATGCACTCCCTGCTCAAGAGCTGGGTTAGGGTGGGTGCCGTGACGATCAGGGACTTCAGTGAACAGTTGCCACAGATTACTAGACCGCGCCGTTCACCAACAGTACTGGTGTCTGCCAATAACACACTGGCTGGCCCGAGACTCGAACCATCAACCTCACAGTTAGCAGGCGAGTGCTCTACCAACCGCGCTACGGCCTGTTGCTTATGACAAAAGAGAATCAAGTGCAAGATAGAAATGATTATCCCAAACTACTATGACAACAAAAATGCTTAAGTACAAAGGATAATAAGATAGCCTGGTTATGATAGCACCTGTAATGATTATATAAATTACAATACTTACCTTACAATGATAGCAATGATTTTTATTATGATAACAATTTGTACTCTGATTCTGATTCTGACCCCCATTGATTTCCCCACGCAGCCCCACTATTAACCTGGAGGATTGGTAGGGTATGGTGTGGGGTAGGGTGTGGCAGTAGGGTTGGGGGGAGCATTCTTGGGCTTGGCGTACACCGGGGGCATCTCGTTGAACACCATGATCATTATCTGGATCAGGCCCACCAGGTCTGACGAGTTCTGAAAAGTTGAGGTAATATTAAACTCCTTTAATATTATTCAAATCTAAATCTATTAATTAATTAATTTCACTCCCAAAACCGAACACCCTCAAATGAAATTAATGAAAGTATGTGATCCTGTCATAATGAATAACACTTATGAAACTATAGTCCGTTCATTCTAGAATGGGCAGAAATCACAACCTTTAACCTCTGTAACTCAAAAAGGGCTAGAACAAATGAGCTGTCAATTTCCACACCTATTCCCTAGCCAAGTCTTGCTATTTGGTAAAAATATTAGCTCGATTACTCTAGTCCTTTTTGAGTTCTGAAAGGTTAGAGGTTACGATTTTTGCCCAACCTAGAATGAACAGAGTACTGTATAATCAGTTGACATACCAGGTTCCACTCGTGTAGATAAGGCAGGAACACTTTGCCGTTCTGGTCCACGTGACGGGAGGCCTTGATGAGCATGTCGTTAGTGGGCTTGACGTATACCATGGGTGGGGAGAACGGGTGGTTGTCCAGGAGCCATATGCACACGGGGATGTTGTAGGTGGAGCCTGGCGCGCACATGGGGTGGAGAAGACGCACACACCAAAGGGGGAGTTTAGTTACCGGGCTTGGCTGTTGTTTCTAGTCTTTTATTTACAGGTATTTATTAATCTGTCTTTTATTTACAGGTACAGTATTTATTAATCCGTCTTTTATTTACAGGTACAGTATTTATTAATCTGTCTTTAATTTACAGGTATTTATTAATATTTCATGTACAGCAGGGTATCAAACAAGAGACTATTCACTCATGATTTACTTATTTACTGATATTATGCATTTACATTAATATATTTTTTCCACCAACCAACTTCACTTCTAAACTCAATTAATGAAATCAACAAATACATGTGGCACTCCAAGGACTCGAACCTAGGATACTCACATCGAAATTCCGCGCACTAATGCATTACGCTATCAAGACAGTTATGAGAATTTAGATACAGTGGGTCGATTTAGTTTGTGATTAGTACTGTACTTGTTTTTCATGTAATTACTTAAAAGGGAAACTTTAATTAATATGGCTTGTGATGACATGGGTTTTATTAGTGATACTTACAGGCATTTAAATCAATTTGTATATAAGTAATGTACAGTTTGCCACACACACTCCTCTATTTCTCAACCATCCCAGCAAATCGTAACTTGGCAGCGCCGCACCCACCTACCCAACCCCCCTCCTACCAATAGTGGAAGTTAGGAAGTGGAGCGAGGGATGGGGGTTGGGAAACTGGGTGCAGCGCTGCCAAATCACGACCCCAACAGAGTAGAATATGTGCAGCAAACTGTACAGTACAGGCGATTTTGTAATACTGTATATTGCTGGTAGGCATATTATTGTGTTTTTTTCTTCAAAAATTATTAATGCCTCTTACTAAGTTGCAAGGCTTGAGAATTCTTATGTTTATTTGTGTTTCAGCCAGTTATATATTTGTATTATTATAAAAATTAAAATGGTCCTATTAAAAACCACAAATCACAAATGAGGTTTAAAGAAATATAATGTCATGCATATAAGAGATAACTAATAACGACAACAATACAATTTGAGTTAAGGCGTGAACTTGGAAAACTAAAAAAATTTTTTTTTTATGATTGAGTCAACATGTCTTATTCAGAAGCATCTTTAAGTCTTGAAACATTATGACAAATATCTATGCCAGCCTACTTAATAAGTTTAGATATAATTGTAAAGTAACATAATATCAATAATCCAAGCAAACAAAATCAAGTAGAGTATTGAAGTAGTGCTGTGCTCCGGCCGGTTTATTGAACTGGTATGCAATGCAGATTTTCAATGTTTCTACTGTATATAAAACATGAACGAAAGCAGAAAAAACATTAGGTTTCAAAAGAATGAATGTGCATCAATGTGAAATGCAAAAAAAAAAATATATATAGGTAACGTATGGTGTTGTTGTTCCCCAGGCTGTCTGACCGAATAACCTACTCTTGATGCCTTTAGGCACATGGACCTTTTTGTTTTATCTGTGTTTTTCCTTCCTCCGTTCATTGTCTCTTTTAAAAAAAAAAAAAAAAAAAAAAAAAAAAAAAATGCGGAAATGCCCGGGACACCTTAGCCCCATCCAAGGCCCTGTGCCCCCTCAGCAATTTTGAAGGGAAAGTTGAGGAGCAATCACCTCAAATTCAGGAATTGCTAGTCAAGTGCATATATTCTAAAGTCCTTTATTTATATTTATAAATGAATAGTTGTATAGAAACAATGTTATGTAACCACCATACATTGGCTTACGACTAGAGAAAGCGTGTGGCGTGTAAGCATCTAAAAAGTATGGCTTGTGATTGCTAGACCACTGGAATATTTGTGAATAACCGAATCCGCCTGCTGAGACCATCTGAGGTTTTGGTGGTCTTTCTTTCACCACTAACCTGCTCATCACAACTCTCACCACCATAATTGTACCAGTTATTGTATTTGGGGCTCAAAACTGGGAGCCCTCCTTTATGAAAGCTATAAGTTTAAGTTGAACTAGGTTAGGCTTTCACTTTGCTTCCGGCCGGTTCACGGGAACAGGTAATATTTTTGACTAGTGTTACCGGTCCAGGACGAATGTGTGTGTGTGTGAGTGTGTGTGTGTATTTACCTATTTGTTTACCTATTTGTAGTTTACAGGAATTGAGCAGCGCTCGTGTTGTCCTGTCTTAGTTACTTTATAATCAATCCATTTTACTTAGACAAGTATCGTAATGGATATTCCCAATTCCCAGTATTTTGGACTAACATATCATAGCTTATGTTGTCCTATTTCCATATTTACTTTTATTTGTTATGTGTGTGTGTGTGTGTTTTTTTTTTTTTTTTTAGCAAGAGCAGAGCACTACTGTATATAAAAGTATTTAACACCTAGTCTTTATTTCACATGCATGTAAATTCTGCACACAGTAGAACTTTGTGTGTCTATAAATAAAGTAGTTTAATTAATATCATAGTGCAAACCATTAAGGATCTCTGGAGTACGCAAACTTGTAAATTGATTTCTATACCATGGCATATTTCAGGACAATTAAAGAAATACAATTACTATAATAAATTTATATAAAAATAGATCTATACAGTACAGTACTGTACTTGGGATAACAGGATATACTTCCATTGCGAGTGAATGAGTGAGTGTGTGTGTATTCACCTATTTGTAGTTTACAGGAATTGGGCTGCGCTTGTGTTGTCCTGTCTCAGTTTCTATTGCCTATCCAGTTTACTTTTAAAGTCGTGGATTTTTCTTGCTTCTACAATCTCCGCACTTAAGTTGTTCCACCTACTGTATCTATCGTTCTATATGGAAAGATAAACTATTTCTCATTGGACTTGCACCTCTCCTTTCTTATTTTACATATATGCCCTCTGGTTCTTCCATCGACCAGCCTAATAAAATCCTCCTTATCAAGTCTCTCGAACCCTCTCATGCATTGCTCTCAGGTCTCCTCGAACTCTCCTCTCCTCTAGCGTGGGAAGCCCTAATCTTTCTAGTCTTTTAGGGTAATGTAGATCCTTTAGTTCTGGGATCAGTTTGGTTGTTATTCGTTGTACTTTCTCCAATTTGTTTATTGGTTTTTTTTAGGTGGGGGGGGGGACCATACTACTGCTGCATATTCCAATCTAGGTCTGATCATGGATGTGCTTATCTGGGTTAGCATATGCATTGAAGGCTACTCTCATACTTGTTATTAATCTATATGATTGATGTGCTTCTCAGGGGATAAATTTTCTTGGATAATCACTCCTAGGTCCTTTTCCATGTGAGTGAGTGACGGTGACTTAAAAACAACGATTAGACATAAGTTGTGAGCAGGACATACGTTATACACATAAGTTTTGCAGGTGGCAGTGTTTCAATATTTTGCAATGCTATGACCAAAGAACAATTAACACCTTCTGTACCGGCGACGTAATCTTAATTTTTTTCTAGCCATATTTAGACAATTTTGTGCAGTTTAACCCTCGGAATCCGGGAGGCCTCATATGAGGCAAAATGCGCGGCTAAAAAATCACCGCTATAATCATCAGAACTCGGCAACCACGCGTTGTAGCGACGTCATCTCTACGGTATTCTACAGACAACAAAAAGTTCTACAATTTGCAAAAACATTGACTGCTCTAGGTGGTCTCAATCAGTAGCTACTGAATTATGAAGTTTGACAATACCAAAATTCATATGAGGCCCCCCCGGATCCCATGGGTTAAGAAGGATCTGTGGTAGTAAAGAGGGTTAAGTGAGATAGTTTGAAGCTTGTTATTTGCTGGAGGCCCATTTTAAACTGAATAAAATTGTCTAATAGTAGCCAGAATATAATATAAAAGACATCGCCGGAACTGTAAGAGTTAAAAGGTATTCTATAAAATAAAGATCATTATCAACGGTACCTGAAATATGAAGTCCTTATTGTGTTTTAGCCAATACACAAGCTAAATTACAGTACAGTATATGTATATTAAGGGGACCGACCGGTATTTACTAGGGGGGTGACACTGAACTTCGTCCAATTTCAATGAAATTTCGCACACCTATAGAGGATGATGTAAGGAGGAAAATATGTTTTTATTATTCTCTCTAGGTCAATTAGTTCCTGAATTAGGGTGGAAATTAGTTCGAAAATACAATACAAATTCTGACGTCGATAGGCTTGAAACCCAAGCACTGTATAATCTTTTCAGAGTGATCAGACAACTCAGGACAGGTGGTTTTACAACTCTCTTTTTTTATTTTATATCTAATTGCAGAATTAGGTGACTTGCAAATTAGGTAATTATTTTTTACTTCGTGGTTAGCTTCCTATGCCAAGGGGCTGTGTCGCAATAAATCGGAAATAAAAAAAAAAACGGCGTAAGAGATTTATAGAGCATTTCACGTGCTTTCCAACGGTGTAAGTGCCATCTTTATATGATCAGTAGTTACTGAGTTATTGTCGGCCAAAGGTCGAAAACTTACATTTTGAGAAAAATGCTTGTAAATATTTAGCACCTGGTCCTTTTTTCGATTCACAGACATACCACGACCGCCCCCCCAAATTTGTCCCATTGCGGGGTGCTACGGCGCCCGCGAAAGTTTGAAATAACATTGATTTAGACCAATATCCTGTTATTATTTTGCCTTGGGAGTTTCCACACTGACGGATGACTGACGTATGTACATTGATGTTTCTGGGTTCAGCTAAACATGCCAAATTCCATCGATTTTCACCCCAAAAAACTGGGCGGTCCCCTTAACTGTATAAACTGTGATACAAGAGGAGTGCTGGAGGGACCTTGGTGACCCTGGTCTTTGGGTCTTCTCCTGGATGACCTAGATGTGTGTGAATTTTTATTTTGTTTTTGTGTGTTCATTGTTTTCTGTTGTCCCTATTCTGGCTCTGGCTCTGTCTTGGGTCCCCTACCCAAGGAGTTACTGCTGTGACATATCAGCACCAATACAATAATACAGATTTAGAGATGAATCCTCTAATTTACAGGAATGTGTTGGTGATGTAATGGTTTAGATGCTTATGTTCTGGGTGTGGTGTCCTGAGTTCCAATCCCGGGACAACCATATGCTTTCATTACTTTATTCAAGTACATTGGGGTTTGTAATGGATGATTAATGTTAAGAACGGGGTGTTCCTCAACAGCTTAGTGAATGGTGCACAGAATACACAAAGTTCTACTGTAGCAGTTTAATAATACAATAAATAAATATAACTTCATTCCATTCTGAAAAAAATGAAAGACATTATTATTATATTAAATTGGTAAACTAAGAACTAATTTAACAAATACTGTACTGCATTTTAAGCCAAACAACTATATCAACTTCACCAACTTGTGGAGGCCATGACATGTTTGACTGAAAAATGTACAAATTAATCTATAGTAGGGGGATCTAATGGATGTTTTTTTAAAGTTTGACTGGTGTCTAGGGAGGAAACTAAAAAATATATTAATATATAAATATATAGATCCAAAAAATAACCACTGTCCCCTCGAGACAACAAAAAATGTGACATAAATAAGTTGATGAAGTTGGCTATAGATGACCGTTCTAAAATGGCGGGACTCCACTCTGGCAGAAAACAGCTGTGCTCAAAGAGAAGGTGCGTTCCGTAGATAGTCTCACGTTAACCCAGTTAGGTAGAGTTAATTAACCTTTTCAGTATTCATGGGCACTTTTTTTACATCTTGGTTTGCCTAGCATTGGACGATTCTAGTCAGCTTAAGGGGGGTCACCATTTTTTTTGTTTTCTCTACTTTTCTCGCTTTCCCTGGCTTGTATCCATTTGGTCCCATTCAGCCAACTGTTTTAAGACGTTTCTCCTCATCCAGGTGTAGATTTCTTCCTGGCGAGTGATAGCGAGCCAGCATTGTATGGAGAAATCCGGCTTCGCCGGAGAAATTTTTCTATCGAAAAATTTACAAATTTAGCTTGCCGTCAAAATACAAATATATATATGCTGGCTCGCTACTGCTCGCCAGGAAAATATTGACACCTAGATGGGGGTAAACGTCTTAAAACAGTAGGCCGAATGGATACAAGCCAAAGAGAGAGGGAGAGAAAGAGAAAAAAAGCGAAGTGGGCTCCCTTAACCCGTGCAGTACCAGACGTCCTAGTCATCATATTCTGGTAACTATTGGACGATTTCATTCAGCTTAGGAAGGATCTCTAGTAATACTAAGAATTCAAAGTATCTCAACCTACCCATTGAACTACCACAGATCCTTCCTAAGCTGCATAATAGCGCCCAAATATAGCCAGAATCCAATACAACACACGTCGCTGGTACTCAAAGGATTAACCCGTTCGGTACCGGTGTGGTGTTCTTTTCAGTACATACCGGCAACTAATAGACTATTTTATTAAGCTTGGGTAGGAACTGTGGTATCCAAAGGGATTAAGGGAGCCCACCTCGCTTTTTTTCTCTTTCTCTCCCTCTCTCTTTGACTTGTATCCATTTAGCCTACTGTTTTAAGACGTTTACCCCCATCCAGGTGTCAATATTTTCCTGGCGAGCGCTAGCGAGCCAGCATATATATATTTTTGTTATGACAGCAAGCTAAATTTGTACATTTTTCGATAGATAAATGTCTCCGGCGAAGCCGGATTTCTCCATACAATGCTGGCGAGCGTAGGAAGAAATTGACACCTGGATGGGGATAAACGTCTTAAAATAGTTGGCTGAATGGGTACAAGCCAGGGAAAGAGAGAAAAGGAGAAAAAGATAAAAAAAGCCAGTGACCCCCCTTAATATGAAAGCAATAGTGGCTCGGTTAAAAGTTAAAGTTGTACTAGTTGACAGTTATATATTTATTAATCTAGGGGAAGCATGTACAGTTGCCCACATAAGTTCTGTTCCTTGTCATAATCTTAAGCATAATTTTTTTTTTTTTTTTTTAGTATAATTGATTTGCTAATGTAGTTTCTTTTAATTATCAGTCGACTAATCAGATGAGTTAACGTCTGCATTAAGAAGCTACACTCGTAATTCAATCGTGCGCACGTTATTTTATGTATAAGATCACGGAGGGGAACAGAACTCACATGGGCAACTGTACATTTGAGCAGGCCATCGTGAGAAGATCTACGGTAACGGGACTGTGCGGCTCTACTGCAGAAACTGTGCTGCGCTCATGCAAGACAACGGCAACTGTGTGGGGGTGTGCTACGCTCTCAAACAACAACACATCAATGGAAGCGCTAGATGTACTGTACGCCGATCAGTAGTAGCTAGAGTGGTGCTACTCAGTAGAGGGTGACAACTTCAACCGCTACACCATATCAACTACTAGATCTCAACCTGGGCCAATTCAACCAATACTGTTAGGTTAGGTTAGATATACTATGGTGATGGGCTGGTCTATCAGAATGAGAGCTGAGCGATCTCTGCCATACCCATAGCTTACTCTGACTGTTCCATTTACAGTACAGTACTTATATATTTTCTAGATCTCAAGTGGATTGACCTCCCTACTGCCAACCTAGAGGTTGGCAGATTGGGAGCCAAAGCGTTACATAATATGTCCTTTGCCCCTCAACTTTCTCTTCATACTTGCTGAAGGGCACAGGGCCTTGAGTGGGGCTTTGGTTTCCTGGGCGTTTCCGCGCCCTCCTCAGCTCCCCGCCTTGGGTGGCTTCGGTCACCTGGGCTTTGTTAGTGGTGGGCGGGGAGGGTTTTGTGGGGCCGATCGGTTGTGACCTTGGCCTTGCTCGGGACCTTGAGGCTGTTCGGCCAGACAGCCTGGGGAACAACAACAACAACAAAGTTAGGATATACTAAGTTAGGACTTAAAATTGGCACTGGTTAAGTTGGCCCTGGGTGAGCTGGCAGCGGTTGAGATCTACTGGTTGAAATGGTCTACTGTTAAGAGTTGCCCAGGTACCGTAGAGGAGACATGGAAGGCCCAACACGCAACAAGCAACCACAATTTGGGTACAAGGAAAAATACTTCTTCCAGTGGTTGATCAGATTTCCCAGCACATAATAAGCAACGACAAAAAAGATGGGCTCGTGTGAAAGGGAAGTATTGTGGGAGTTCATCGTATTTTCCATCACACAAAGTAAAGCATAAAATATTTTAGTTTATTCATTACGAGTCTATAGATCCAAACCACCAAATTCTCGTAATTCAGAAAAGATGAGCAATTTGCCCACTTGCGCGTTTCAAGCTATAAGGAAGTTGGAGCCGTAAGCATCGATATAAAACAAAAAAGCAATAATATTGTAGGTTTCTGATGGATAGAAAGTATGATGAATTTAGCTGTATGCATTTATGAATGTACTACAACCGTATTTTAGCTGGAAATGATGCTAACTATTGATGTCTACAGCTCCAACTTCCTTATAGAACGAAACTTGCAAGTGGTCAATTGAGCAGATATTCCTACCATTTGGGAAGAGTCAAATAGTAAATAGGTGTGGAAATCTAAAGCCCGTTTGTTCCAGCCTGCCGAGTTACACAAAGCTAGGGGGGGGGGGGGGGGCACACATTCTAGATTTGTGATAATGAATAGATTCTACTTTGTCTGCCGAGTTACACAAAGCTAGGGGGGGGGGCACACGTTCTAGATTTGTGATAATGAATAGACTTTACTTTGTGTACAAGGAAAATATTACAAAGCTAATATATACTTCCAATCACATAAGCAACGACAAAAAAGAACAGCATATGTAAAGTTCAAAACAAAAATTATTAGCTTGCTTACAGGAAAATACTGCAATGTAAAACATTAATGAAATATACTTTGCACCACTCAAACGACATAAATATTAGCTTGCAAAAAAAAATATATTGCACAAGTTGATATTTCCCATCATTAGGCAATAAAAAAAATTAGCTGGCATAAAAGAAAAACATTTATAAAAGTCGACAGCATTTCCCACCACAAAGCAAAAAGAAAAGTGAGCTGGCATTAAGGAAAAGGTTTACAATACTGTAGACATAGACTACAGTAGATCTGGACTGGACACGAAAATGGAGCTTTGCAGTAAGGGACCCAAAATCGGAAATCGAACACCCAAGTTCGAACCTCGAAACCGCAAAAATGTTACTGTATATTATCGCGGTTTCGAGATTCGAACTTGGGGGTTCGTTCTCCAATTTTTGGTCCCTTACTGCAAAGTTCCATTTTCGTGTCCAGTCCAGATCTACTGTAGTCTATGCTCTAGATGATAATACTTCCCACGACCCAAGCATCAAGGAAGATTAGATTGTATAAATGAGATTGCGCTAGTTAATAATTAGTCCATCAAGACCTTTAGATCAGTCGACAATATTTGTACTCAGCCTAGGCACAATTATTAAAATTCCAAGGATTAAATATTAGCAGTAAATAAATTAACCCTCTCGGGCCCGTAATCATAAATAAACCCAATAATTGTCAGTGCTAATATGGAGGAGACTAGCCCGAAAAAAAAAAAAAAAAAAAAAAAAAAAAAAAAAAAAAAAAATGGGATGCCACAAATGTCTGTAAACTCTATGTTCGTAATTACTGTTAAGTGATCATAGGCGCATGAATAGACTGCCCAAACATCTCCACCTGCCCGGGATCATTCATGGGTGTTCTCGGTTGTGAGCTGCTTACTAAAATCATGAGATATTGGCAGCTATCAGCGTTAAGGAGGATTCACACAACTGCATTTTCTTACTTTTATCCAAAACTATGATATATCTTTAGTAACATAATTTTAGAAGTTAATGATACTAGTGCTAAGAACCTCTAAAATGTTACCAGAAAAAATTTAAGGATCAAAAGATGTGGGGAAAAAGTGCTTATGTCAATCCACCTGTAGACTACTGTTAAGTGTGCGGGTTTATTATTCAGAGGACCTTGATGCAGCCTATATTTCCTAGGCAAAATATTAGTTTAAATCTATGTTAATGAATACATATTTCCTCTATGAATAAGACAGACATTACAGCTTTAAAAAGAACGTTTACAGTTTTCCCACAAAATGTACAGTATATAAAAAGTAACGACTCTCCCCAAGCAACATTTACATATCTTATAGAAAATGTCTAAATCTCATCAAAATTCTGACTATCCCACAAAACTGATTACCTTTCTACCCGAGTATTATTTACCTACCTTTAACAAATGAATATAGTATTTACCAGTACCTGTACATAGTTCCCCAGGTAATCTGTAACTTTTTAATTGTCTCCATCATATTACTATTTATACAGTAACATAGTTCAAATTCACCTACCAACAAAGTTTACTGTACTTTGGTTAACCAGTACTGTACCGTAGGATACAGTAATAAAAGTCCCCAGCAGTCCCAAGCAATGTGGCCAAAATGGCAGGAGAGACCGCCTTTCCACCTCCAGAGATGAGGCAACACTGGCCCTTCCACCCTTCAGTGGGTCTCATATAAGCTGAGAAGTGTTGCCATAACGGGAGCAGTGCTCACACGGTCGTGGGAACTGGTACAGGCAGTTACAAGGAAAGTACATTACTGACGACTATATCCGTCGCTGGTACTGGGGAGTTACTTATCTACTGACGACTATAGTCGTCGCTGGGATTGGAGGGGTTAAGAAAGCCCTCTCTATATCACAGTGGTAGAGCCCATATATCTTCATCCATTGACAAGAGGTTTCTTTTATGAGTAAAATTATATTGCATTGTCTATCTCTAGCCAAATGCCTTGATCCTCGAAGGGGTGGCCATGAATGAATCGCCTTCCTTCATATGCTTCCACATGCCAAAGCAACTCACTCAGCCATGTCGGCTCTAACTGCTTAGTGGAAGCTACAATACAATATTATTAAGTTGTTGTCATATGATGGATGGGATTAAAAGGCAGCTCACCGCAAATCCTGAACAACTCTCACCTTTAATCAGCCAGACATAGCTACCCAAAGCAACTCTAAGACTGAACACAACGTCACAACCCATATTGTTTAAAACCCCACACAACTCTCATTCATATTTAACAATTCTACAAACCCCATTCCCTTTAACCAGCATAACAGTTCTAATAATTATCAACTCCCATCCCCTTTAAAGTACACCAGAAACCCCATGCAAGCCTCAGATCCTTCCCAACCCTATACAGTACACGCATACCACCCCTGAACCCCTAAGTTACCCCTACATAAAAGTCCCAACCGCTTATACAGTACAGTACACGCATACCGGCCCTATACCCTCAAGCCCCTACATTAATATCCAGCACAACACCCCACACAGCCGCCTACCTTTGTACGTGACGGGTATTGTCCCCTCCAGACACAGCAGGAAGCGAGAGGTGCCACTGCGGAACACTTCACAAGAGAGGGGAAGAAAGGGGGGGGGGGGGGGGAGGGGGGACGAGAGAAAACATTACGGTGAGGTGGCTTTGGTCAGGACATGTTGCACGTCTTCCCACCAGAGGGATAGGAGACATTGAAGACAGGATTTCTTAATATCTTTAACATTTTAATTTCATGTTTAACTACACATTTATTATGCTTAAATTTTAATGTGATTCTTATAGTATATAGTAAAACCCTTTTCTTTTTGGAAGCCTGCAACTTTTGAAACAGATATCTGGTCCAGATTTTACTCCGAAAGACTGAAGTAAACACCTAAACTATGATATTCAGTTCGGACATTTTACCGTTTGTTCAATAGATCTAAGCAAATATCCGGATACCCAATATCCAGTGCAGACTATCACTTTGGTCTTTCGCAAAAGGTCCATCACTTAGACAGAGGTAAAATTCTGAAAAACAAAGGTGTTTCACAATTTCACACTTCCTCCAAGAAAGAATGGTTTTACTGTATATTATTTATTCAATTTATCATGTTTATCTCTTCTTAGCATTATTGAATTAATGAGATACTGTACATTAGGAATTATTTCATCCTTTAGTTTTTCCCAGATCAATAATCTTCCATCCCCCTGGTGTGAGGTGCCTGATGGGTGTTACAAAGAGTCAGTAATATGCTACGTAACGGTGTACTGTAACATACTCTCCCGGGTCCAGTACTTTGTAACGTAACGCAGTACATATTCAGTGCTTTGTGTAGCTTGGTGGAGCATTTACACAAAGGTAAAGTATGGTACCTAAATAAATCCTGTTTGAATTATCAAAAATTCTGTGAACAGTATATATAAAATATGCAATTTCCAAATAAATACAACAATGAATTTGTTTAAATAGCGTAATATATATACTGTATAGTGGAAAACTCACTATGAAATGCATAAACAACTAATTACAGGTAAATTCCAAGACATTCACTAGCAAAGCAGTACAATAAACCACCCTCATAAATGCCCACCAAACCCCAGACAAAAATATGGATCCAGTATAGAGCTTGAGATGGGCTGACAGTGCAACAAACTACAAAACAACAACTTTACGCAAACACAGCGACAGGTAAAGGGGCCACCACACACCACCTCAATAACAACAAAAATACCGTCTTTGTAGTCGTTTAACCCCATCCAGGTGTCAATATTTTCCTGGCGAGCGGTAGCAAGCCAGCATATATATATTTTTGTTTCAACAGCAAGCTAAATTTGTAAATTTTTCGATAGAAAAATTTCTCCGGCGAAGCTGGAATTCTAATACTCAAAATTTTCCTACTGTGATTTCTTCAGGAGCAGTCCAAGATTTGTGATTCTGACAGAAACCACTTTTGCTTTTTTCCAACAAAGTGATTGGCATATACTTTAACGTTTCCATGATTTATCAAACTGGGTAAGTATATATAGTGCTGTACATGTTGCTATAAGTAGCCAATCTAATGATTTGTGTAATTTATTAATTCGGTAACTGTATCGTAATTAGCGAGGCAAAATGTAATCGCCCCTCTAGCCAGCCTGGGAATCTCAAGCCCTTGGATCCCTTCGCCTAATCACATATTGTATTCTGTGAGGCACGAGGGACGCGCCGAGTCTAACAATTTGGTTCCACACTCATCTTGCTTGTCAGTGCATGTGTTGGATTTATTGTTCTATGTGTAAAAGAGACAAAAAGGAAAAGCAGCCTATAACAAGTGTCCCCCATAATTGAAAGAGTAACAGAGAGCCAAATTCAAAATACACAAAGAGTCAAAATGCCTGGACACACGGTGCTTGAAGCAATCAAGATGTAGAGATTGACAAGTAAAAGCAAAGCTAGAATGCAATAATTATGACAAATCACTAGGATAATTCTCCACTTGAATGTAAGATGACGATTTGTTATGGCATACTTTCTTATATTTGATATAATAACATAGAACCTTTCGACAGTACTGTATGAAGCTAAAAAGTAACTACGTACTATTTTTTCTTAAAATAATTATATCTGCTTAAATATTCTAATGCAAAAGAACAAGTACTAGTGAGGACATAATGAAAGTGTATAGAAGAAATAGCTAAGACATAAACACTTAACATAAAAACAAGCTATAGACAACTGCAATCACATAACCACCATAAAAGCTCTGAACCAACCAACCAAACGGGAGGGACAGGTAAACAAATCTACCGTCAACGTGTCTCAAGCATCAAGAGTGGAATCCAAACGGCTGACTCGACGTACCCCCAGCAACCCCCACCCCTGTACAATAACACGCTTCCCTACACCCCCGTAAACCTTCCCTAGGGTCTCCTCTCCTCACCTTTGTATTGCACTGGTATTGTTCCATCTATGTTCAATAGCTCCCGGTCGTTCCCGTCATTAAAGACTATAGGGGAACACAAAGGGTCAATGATTTATGGCGGTAGGTGGCGCAGGATTTGGCTATGGAAACAAGTTAGCACTGCAGATTATCACTTCTTGGCAAAGATGTAGAAACTTTTAATGATTAATTTCTGAAATATACCTAGTCTACACCAAAATAATACCAAACTGTACTGCTATATAATCAACTAAAGCATCTTATAATGTTATTACACTATATCATATAAAAGTAATAACTTATTAGCTAAAGTATATCATAAATATCATCAAGACGTTGAATAGTTCAGAATATTAAAAATCAATACACTCGAACCTCGATTTAACGGACTAAATGGGACCGTTACTAGTCCGTTACCGGGAAGTCTGTTGCTGGGTATAGTAGGCCTATTCATATAAGGGGACCGGACATTAATATTTTTCATACGGAGCACATAAAATCACAAAAATCACATTAAAAATAAGAAATGCAATGGTAGTTTCACTTACCTAATTTTTTTTTAGCTATTTAAATATTATTTTAATGATATATAAGAATTTGTTATGGTGTATAACCTAGACATGTACATGACACCTAGCGGACAAATCTATCAAGCACCGGACCTTTGGTCTGGTCCGGATGGATTGTCCGCCTACGGACGGAGTCTGTTAAATCCAAAATCCGTTGAATGGAGGTCTGCTGAATCGAGGTTCGAGTGTATTGGTAATTAAGATACCTGTAGCAAAAAATAGATTACTGGTTATACAAATTAAGGGAGCCCACCTCGCTTTTTTTCTCTTACTCTCCCTCTCTCTTTAGCTTTTATCCATTCGGCCCCATTCAGCCTACTGTTTTAAGACGTTTACCCCCATCCAGGTGTCAATATTTTCCTGGCGAGCGGTAGCGAGCCAGCATATACAGGTACCGGGTATATATTTTTGTTTTGACAGCAAGCTAAATTTGTAAATTTTTCGATAGAAAAATGTCTCCAGCGAAGCCGGATTTCTAAATACTGTACTGTACTGTACAATGCTGGCTCGCTATCGCTCGCCAGGAAGAAATCGACACCTGGATGGGGATAAACGTCTTAAAAAAGTTGGTTGAATGGGGCCGAATGGATACAAGCCAGGGAAAGAGAGAAAAGGAGAGAAAGATTAAAAAAGCCGGTGACTCCCCTTAAAAATATTACATGGAACCTACCATAGGCATTATATACTATTGTTTTGTATCTACCGCTCTGTAACTGGATGTTGACGGTATGCAAAACACAAATTGACCAATTACTGTATCTCATTATATTAAAACAGTAAAACCTCTCCATTAAGGGGGGATAGGCTTATGTTGAAAAGTTATTAAGGAAGTAGTAAATGTAAATTGTATAGTACTGGGCTGGGCTGGGTAGATTTGATAAAGGAAGGATTTTTTTCATGTGTGTACAGTATACCATCTTTTCAGTTCTCAGTAAGAGCATACAACATACACGTATGTACATATACAGTACACACTAAGTGCAGTTTAACTTAGATAATTAGCTGTGTTAGGCATATTGCCTATGCATATAATAGTTTAACATTATCTTTCATGTAGCTGACTTGGACAGGGTAAACTTTCAGGAGTTGGAGTGTCCTGTACTACATCAGTAACATTGCCTCACCATATCATCACTGCAGCTGATGTTGGCATACAGCTAAAGCCGGTATCACACGAGCACTTTTTCACCTAACATTTATCCTTAACACTGGTCTGGCAGCTTATGAGGTCAATATTTACAATGTTTCGGTCACCTAAATTCATCAATCATCAGTCTAGTTTCCGATACCAGTGCAAAATATTCCAGAAATGTTGCCAGAAAAATGTTGATCATCGAATGTTGACTATAAAAGCTCTCGTGTGATACCGGCTTTAGACTCAATTAAGTGCCCCAACATGACCTGTAGTATCTGCACCACACCAGCCTCAACAGTGCCACAAGGGGGAAGGAAGACCCACTTTAAAGACTGTGTTATCCATAGGGTATATGGTTTCAATCTTATGTCCGAATGGCAGCATTATGGTTTTAGGCAATCCTGTTCCCACGTCTTTCGAGGTGAAGCTCCCACCACGTTCACCGACATGGAGCTCTTCACCCAGTTTAGATCATCCATATTCCCCTTCTAATTATTATACTAGTACCATCACCACCATCTATTTCTAGATCTAAGATCTATCCCTTCCAAACCTTAATATTCTAACGGTTCAAGTCCTTCTCATTCAAAGTCTTCCATCTCTTACAAGGCCTACCAGTCTTCTCTTTCATTTAAAACAAAACAAATTCAATTGTTCTCATGCCAACTTAAGGTTGAAATAAAGAGAGGTTTTACTGTATAAGATGGCTAGATAAATAAGAAAGTTTAATTTATATTTTATGTTAATTAGTATAGGCTAACCTATGGTACATGTCAATGAATATATAATGTACTACTGTATATAAAAAACTAACATTCTTCAATGTTTCATAAATATTAATCCTGGTAACTTAGTATACAATCCCAAAAGGTAAATACAGTACCACAATACCTAAATAAATAGCTGTACCTCAAGGGGGTATCACAAAAGGGCTTTTATTGTCAACTTTCTATGGTTAAAATGCTTATGGTAACATTTCTAGCCTCTCACATTAGTATAGGAAATGAAACTTAAAATAGATAAATTCAAGAGACACAATAATGATAAAAGTTGGCCTCATAAGCTGCAAGACCAGTGTAGAGGATAAATGTTGAGGAAGAAAGCGCTTGTGTGATACCGGCTTTATTATATCGTTGTTGCTACCACAGTAAAAACTAATCAACATGCTAGTAATGTTTTATAAATAGTAATTGACCACTTGCGCATTTCAGACTATAAGAAGTTAAAGCTGTAGTCATCGATATATACAAGTACAGTATAGCCTATGAGTATAATTATAAAGAAATGTATAGCGTCGGAGATCGAAATCCTGTGTCACCCAGCCCACCAGGGAGTATTTGGTGTACAAATGTCTTGTTTATACATGTAGCTCTGTACAGTACATACTATGTATACAATATTAAATCAAATATCTTGATCACACACCTTCATTCAGCTTGAGAATGCTGAGAACCGCATCCTTTTATGTTGTTTTGTACGATGTTATCACCGCGACAACATCAAGCAACAATTCCACCCATTGAGAATGTGTGTATACATGAGTGAGTGTGTGCTTGTGTGTGTGTCGATCATGTGGACGAGGGATACCTTAGCATAAGGCCACACACACTCCCTCTCTCTAACTCAGATTTAGACTAACCCTGGCTGCAGGCAGCATGATGCAATCACATGAGAGGTAGCTGGGTGTGGGTGGTGGAGATGATTAGGGGTGCTTGTGGGTGGGGTGATGTAGAGAGAGGCTTGGGAGGGTGCAAAAGGGGCTGGTGATGGAGCTTAGTTAGCCGATACGGCCACGATTGCACCATGAAATATTTATTTGCTTGGTGTGAAACTTTAGACGCCCTATGGCATCACCCAGGGGTGTGGCACACAATCCTAGCTTGTAATTCTGCTATGTTTTGATGTCTAAGAACTTGAACTTCCTTACAGTCCAAACTCGCAGGTGGTAAATTACGGGACATATCCAAGCAGCTATAAAAGAGAACATGGATCTCATACCAAATTTGTCGAGCTTGGGTGAAAGTCCTCGGTAGTTGTGTAGCGCCGTCATCACGTCCAACTTGGTTTTGTCTGCATTCTGGTACTGTAAGGGGAAAGCAAAATTATGGCCTATGGCCGAGTCGCAGTAGTTAATTTTGTTTTTCAATCTGCCCATCTACTTCATTCTCATACACTCTCTTAGTCATTCATTCAAGTAACCTATGATATATAAGAATTAAAATGTAAAACTTGCAAATTAAACAAACCAAAACTGGGACGATACAAGATAAAGGTAAAATAACTTAATCAAAATAGCTATGTGGAAATAACGTTTACTAAAACATTTTTTTTGTCATGAAATAAAAGAACACAATCCAACCACATAGGGTGTACATTACTACATAAGCAAGTTAATCTGTTTCCCAAGCAAACTAATCGCACGCATAACAACGCACTATCGTCACGTTCAAGGAATAAGTCAATTTGGCATTCAGGCAAATTTGACTAAACTCTGCATGAATAAAGAAACTACAATTAGTGTCAAAATGTTCTATTAAAATCAAATTTGCAACTTGAAACTTGAAAAGACATTAAAAACAGTACAAAATACAAATAGCACTCGCTAACCACTAACGATGGTGATATCGGGTAGTTACCTGTAAGCAAAACATGCCCCAACTTGCCCTCAAGTGACCCCTATCAATTACTACCCTACAAATAACCTACATTTTTATCTTACAAATAAACTAAGGAAATCGCGAAAGCAAGTGTCGGACGCTTGCAATCATGTTCCCGTCTATTTTGAATGCCATTGGATACAATATGTTGAGGGGGGCCATGACAATATGTCATGGGGAGGGGCCTTCAACAAATCTTATATCCCACAGCAAACGGTTATTGTCATATAGGCCTATATAGCTTATTTTTTGTTATGCCGTCTTTAACCCCACATTTTCCTTGATCTTCATAGCAATCCACACAAGTGGGGGCTGTTTTTTTTAGATTGTTGGAAAATGGGTAGATACACATTTCTACTCAAAGCTAAATCATTATAGCCTAATACAACACTATCTGAAGGGAAAAATGGAAAGGATGTAGGATAGTATTCGGGCGTACCGTACTGTACTACCGCTCGCCTTGTTTACACTACGCGGACGCTTGCAATCATGTTCACGTCTCTTTTGACTGCCGTGGGATATAATAATAGGTTAAATTATTGATAATATTCAAGACCTCTTTTGCCGCCCTATTAGAAATAATGGGTAGGATGTAGTGAGCGGGCGTACCGCCATCTTTGTTTACATTACGCGTAGTGGCGTGTTCCCGTTTATTTTAACCTAATCTAATCTAATCTAATCTAATCTAATCTAATCTAACCTAACCTAACCTAACCTAACCTAGTATTCATGTAGTAATGACAGGGGGCAAATAGCAGAAAATATAGCGTCGAAATAGACGGGAACGTAAGTGCGACCGCGGCGATCGTCCTATGTAAACAATGACGACCGTACGCCCGAACTCTACATCCATCCCGAAATAATTTATTAGGGAAAATAGGGACCAATAGACTTGCCATATTTTTCTCATTATAGTCCTCATGGAGGAATCTCGTTATTGACACTTGAAAAAATCCGATTACAGCACACCGAAAAATAACACAAAAATACATCTATCCTGATGTATCCTGAGTAAGTGTAGAGCACGTATAAAATACCTGTATAGACAGGTGGGATGCTTGCCCGCGGCGACCAAAAAGACCCTCTGCCAAGCGCTTGTTCAATGTCATTTTGACTATTCTGTGTCATCCTGGTACTCTGCATCATCTAAATCAGCACAGCACAAACTTCAGGTCACTCAAAATAAAATGGTTAGGTTCATGCTGAACCTAGGACCCAGATCACATGTTGGCCAGGAACAACTTCAGTCACTAGGTATGCTCAATGTCTCTGACAGGGCCAAACAAATCAGGCTCACTAATGCCTTCAACATTTTCTATGACAGAGCTCCAGATTTTGTTAAAGCAAATGAGAGGAGTGGACATAATACAAAAAACAGGATGCTTAATTTTAAGGTCCCGAGAATCCAAGGACAGGGTAAGCAAACATTCTTCTTCACTGCCATCAAAGACTGGAACGACCTACCCCAGTCAGTCCGTGAAAAGAGAACACTGTATTCCTTCAGACGTAGCCTGAAGGAACACCTGAACCGGACAGCTGCGAGAAGGGAGCACCAAGCTTATGTCTACTACTAAATACGACATAAGAGATAGACAAACCAAACTGAAATGATTACTGATTACGGATTACTGATATTTACTATAGGATGTATGGTATCTTAAAATAACCCCCTAGAAATACTTTCTCTAAAGTATCTATTTCTTTATCCTCCCCATTTCCCCAGCTAACCTAATCCCACAAGGACCCCAATGGAAATACGCCTAACGGCCTTACTGGGCTATCCTTAGTTGGAATTATGCAAGGCTGGTACATGTCATATTTGTAACATACTATGTGGTACCAACTCTGTAAATTGCTAACTGAATAAATATTATTATTATTATTATTATTATTATTATTATAATAAGTCCCGACTGTAAACAAAGCATGAATCCTTCATTTGACTCCTCTTCTTCTTGTTTTGAAAGATGCGGTGAGTGTGATTCACCCAATAAATATAGTGAACGTTACTCACAAAAACGAAATACCGGCAACCTTTTTTTGCCCCCTTACAGATCTACATATATGAGGATGACAATAAATTATAAATAAAGGGGGGGTGAGGGGGGTAACGCCCCCCCCCCCCCCCCCCTCAACCCATCGTGTATCTAATGTACCCCACAGCCCACAATTTCCCTTACCTACTGTAAAGGCGCGATTCACCCAATAAATGGCGCCATTTGAATGATTTGATGCCGTATCTTCAGATTAATGAATAATGGTTCAGTTAATGCAAATCCTCCACTCAAACCATGAAAAACAACAATAAAACACTATATTCCTTGAACAAAATTTAAAGAAAACTTGGTAAATAAGGCGACTCTAGCTGTCTTGAATGTTACCAAATTATTAAATAGGTAGAGGCCCCCCCCCCCCATGGCTTATTGTGAATTTGTCATCATCATAGCCTATATATTGCCAGTAGGGGGCAAATAACACAAAAATAGATATCAAAATAGACCTAAACGGAAACTTAAACACGAGCAATTGACCTACCGTATGTAAACAAGACAACCGTACGCCCGGATTCTATATCCTTCCCGGAAAAACTTCCTGAAGAATAGGCTACGTAGCCTACATCCTTACCCCCTTGCCTACCGGCTGAGCCCTTACCTAACAGCTATTATTTTGGGTACTTATTACCGAAACTACGGTACCACTAATTATTTCTCAATATTTGAAGGCTATTATAGAATAGGCCTAAGGATGTTGCAAAGATTGGTAAATATGCTGTTTTACACCGGGGACGATTTTTACAAGTATTTTTTATTTAGTTTTTCCTTATTTTTGGGATTTTTAGGAATGTTTTTTTATGAACCCCATCGGAAAATCCCCCCTGGGGGTTAGGGAATAGAATATGCCCCACGTGCCTTCTGCGTGTCGTAAGAGGCGACTAAAGAGGTTGGGTCGGTGGGCTTGCGACCCCCACCCGGAAAAAATATCGAAGCAAGGAAAAACGAACGAACAGCCTCGGATGCGGACGGAACCAACGTTGACGAACCACGACCGACTAAGGACATGCCTTCGGACATTCTGAGAATGGCTACGTGGAATGTTAGTGGCATGAATGATGGCACAAAAGAGAGAGAGGTTCTGGAAGTGTTAGTGAATGCCAGGCTGGATGTATGTGGAATGACAGAGACCAAATGGAAAGGTTCAGATGTGAGAGAGTGGGAGTGTGGAATGGGTGTGTGTGCTGGAGTGAGTGAGGGAACAGCGAGAGAAGGTGCATGTTTGTTTGTAAGTAGCAAATGGAAGGAATGTGTAAGAGAGTATGGGTCTGTGGGTTCAAGGATTGTGTGGGTGAGAATGAAAGTAGGAATACAAACGTGGGTGATTGTATGCGTGTATGCCCCGACAGAGGATATACTTGAAAGAAAGAAAGAGGAGTTCTGGATGAATGTGGAGGCGTGCCTGGAGAAGTTTGACAAGAACGAAAGAATATTTCTGATTGGGGATATGAATGGTAAGGTGGGTGATAGGAAAGTTGAGGGAGTGGTGGGAGGGTGGGGGGTACCATCAGAGGTGAATGGGAATGGTAGTGCACTTGTGGACGTATGTGTGGGGAGGAGGCTGTGGATAGCCAACACCTTCTTCCGACACAGAATGATCCACAGGTACACGTGGAAACGGATGTTGACGATGAAGGATAAGACAGTGGTGGAACGAAAGTCATTGATTGATTATGTATGTGTGGATGAACGAATGAAGAAATCTGTGATGGATGCTAGGGTGTATAGGGGTATTGGAGGGGGTCTGTCTGATCATTATGTAGTGGTAGCTAAGGTTAGGATACAAAAGAAGTGGGTGAGGAGAGCGGGAGGGAGGCGAGAGGAGGGTGGAATGGTGAGGAGGGTGGAGAGGTTGCAGGAGGAGGAAATCAGGGAGGAGTACAGGAGAGCAGTGGAAAGACGACTAGGTGGGTTCGACCTGGAAGTTATGGAGGAAGTGGAGGAGATGAGCAAGGTGTTTAAGGATGAGATCTGTGCAGCATGTGAGGAGGTGTGTGGAGTGAGGAGAAGAGGGAGGGGAGTGAAAGGTACAGCATGGTGGACAGAAGAGGTACGAATAGCTGTGGAAGAAAAGAAGAAAGCATATAGAGAGTGGTTGGGTAGCAGAGGGAATGAAGATTCCGAGAGACAGAAACGAGCGAGGTACGTGGAGAGTAAGAGGGTGGTGAAGAGAGTAGTGAAGGAAAGTAAGAGAAGAGTAGATGAGGAATTTGGAAGGAATCTGAGTGTAAAATGGAGGGAGAGTAAGAAACTGTTCTGGAAAGAAGTCAAGAAAGTTAGGGAAGGTAGCAAGGGAAACAGTAAGGGTGTGAAAGATAAGAATGGGAGAATGCTAGCCGAGAAGCAAGAGAGAGTCGAAAGATGGAGGGAGTACTTCAGTGAGTTGCTAAATGAAAGGAATGAAGAGCCAGCAAACATAGCTGGATATGGTATGGGAGGGAGAAGAAGAGAAGTAGTGGAGGAGGAGGTGGGGATCAGGAGGTCAGAAGTGTGGGAAGCCATGAAAAGAGTGAAGTTGGGGAAAGCACCAGGAACAGATGGAGTGTGTGGGGAAATGTTGAGGTATGGTGGTGAGATAGTGATAGAATGGGTATGGAAAATGTGCAAACTAGCATGGGAGAAGGGGAGTGCACCCGATGACTGGAAGACTGGCATAATAGTCCCCCTATATAAGGGCAAAGGGGAAAGAGGAGTGTGTGGTAACCACCGAGGAATATGTCTTCTAAGCGTAGTAGGGAAGGTATACAGTAGGGTAGTGATTGAGAGAGTGAGAGTGAGAACGGAGAAATGGATAGGCGACGAGCAGGGAGGTTTTAGGAAGGGAAGAGGATGTGTAGATCAGATTTTTACCCTGAATTGTGTTGTGGAGAAGTATCTGGAGAAGAAACAAAAGGTGTATGTTGCCTTTATGGACTTGGAGAAGGCCTATGACAGAGTGGATAGAGAAGGTTTGTGGAAAGTACTTAGAATATACGGAGTAGAGGGCAAGTTGCTGAAAGCAGTGAAGAGCATGTATGAGGGTGCAAAGGCGGCAGTACGTGTGGAGAGTGAGCAGAGCGAGTTCTTTGACCTGAATGTTGGTTTGAAACAGGGGTGTGTGATGTCCCCGTGGTTGTTTACTGTATATATGGATGGAGTTATGAAAGAAATACTATCAAGAGCAGTGGATGTTGGTGTATCGCTGAAAAGGGAGGGAATTGAGTGGAAGCTACCTATACTGCTGTTTGCGGATGATACAGTTCTGATGAGTGATAATGAATGGGAGTTGCAGGGTCTGGTAAATGAGTTTGGAACAGTGTGCGAAAAACGGAATTTGAAGGTAAATACGGGGAAGAGCAAGGTTATGGTCTTCGAAAGGGGTGAAGTCACAGAGTGTGAGGTGAAGCTGAACGGTCAGGCTATGGAGATCGTCAACTCTTTTAAGTATCTGGGCAGTGTGTTGAGTAAAGATGGGACTATGGATGAAGAGGTGCAGGAGAGGGTACAACAGGGGAAGAGGGTTGTAGGAACGCTAAAAGCAGTAACAAGAAATAGGGTGGTCAGTATGGAAGTGAAGAAGTCCTTGCATGACAGTGTGGTAATCCCGACACTGACTTACGGAAGCGAAGCATGGACGTTGGTTGAGAGACTCAGACCAAGAGTGAGAGCAGTGGAAATGAATTACTTAAGGAGTGCATGCGGAGTTACATGGAGGGATAGACAGACTAATGAGGAAGTAAGAAGGAGGTGTGGTGTGGAGGTAGATGTGCTGGAAAGTGTGAAAAGGAACAACTTGAGATGGTTCGGCCATATGGAACGTATGGAAAGCGAGAGAATGACTAAGAGGGTGTATGAGGGTGCAATGACGTATGCCTCAGAAACATGGGCCGTTAAAGTAGAGGATGTCAACAGAATGGAGCGTAATGAGATGAGAATGGTGAGATGGATGTGTGGGGCCAGGCTACAGGATAGAATAACAAATGTTGAGCTGAGGAGACGTTTAGGTATAAAGAGTATTAGCGAGGTGATACGTACAAGTAGACTGGGATGGTATGGACATGTGGAGAGAATGGATGAACAAAATTGGGTGACAAAATGCAGGTCTGTGATTGTGGAGGGAGCTGCACCAAGGGGTGGACCGAGGAAGACCTGGGATCGGACTATACGCGCCGATCTCAAATCCAAGAACTTGACAAGTGAAGCAGCCCTTAACAGGGTTGCCTGGAACGCCGCCATTAGGACAAGAGACTGAAACTGCACTTATGTGTGGAACACTCAGTCTTAAAATGTTATGTATGTATGTATGTATGTATGAGAGCGAGGTGGAGGGACAGAGGGGGAGAGGTAGACCGAATATGAGGTGGAAGGATGGAGTGAGGAAGTACATGAACGAAGGTGGTGCTGGTTGGGGGGAGGGGCGTCGACTGACTGGGGACAGAGGTGCATGGGGGCGGTTCGTTCGTGGCCACCCCTTCGGGGATCACGGCGTCAGGCAATAGATAGATAGATAGATCGGAAAATGCAAAAAATTTAGCCTAACCTAACCTAACCTGTCTCGCCGACAGTCTAAACCCAGCTCACGTTCCCTGTCTATGGGTGCGCGACGGTCTAAACCCAGCTCACGTTCCCTGTTTATTTTTATTTTTTTAGATATTCAGGGATTTTTTTATAATGAATTTCCGACGGGGTGGACATTATGGCAATGAAGTACATGACCTAACTAACATATTTGTCTAAATAATATATCGATGGTTTCGACCCGGTGTAAAACTGGATAAATTCCCAAAGATCATATTAAAATGTGCTTCAACCTCCGGAGATACATTTTACGTGCACTATATCTAATCAGCACACACCTAATGGGCAATCAACACAACAATGTCCCAACACATACCCAAATGTTTCCATGGCTAAATGCCATGAAATCATGCTAGAAAATGCAATGATGGGCAATATTCAAGGTCTATTCCCTAAGACAAATAAAAGCAAGATCCCCTTCATTGCTGAGCTTGCCGAAGAAAATGACCTAATGTTCATTGCCCTGACAGAGACTCATCTCAAAAGTGAGGTGAGTGATGCAGAAATAATAGTGGCAAATTACACCTCCTACAGAGCAGATCGTGAAAATAGAAGCCATGGTGGAGTCATCACATATGTAAGAAATGACCTAGCCTCAGATACAAAACCAATACTAGTCTACTCTGATACTCAAGTAGAAATGCTGGCTCTCCACATTAAGTCACTCAATGTAATTATTCTCAATTGCTATCGCCCCCCATCATGCACCCTTGAAAGTTACAATAATTCACACAGCAGAATCGACAAGCTAATCGACGATATGCCAACCCCAACACCAGACATCATCATCTGCGGAGACTTCAACTTTCCTATCATCCATTGGCCAGAAGGAAAGGTCTCAGGAGGTACCAGAGAGGAGCAAGCACAAGCCAGGCTTCTCCTTAAACTCTCTGACAAGCTTTTCCTCACACAACTGATAACCAAGCCTACCAGAGTCAATAACACACTCGACCTCCTCTTCACTAACAACCAGGATATAGTTGCCGACTACTCAGTGGAGAAGACAATATTCTCTGACCACAGCCTTGTAACTATACACACTATGTACAGGAAGGCTGGGGCTCAAGCTGAAACTGTAACTCCGCCAACAAAACCATTCTCAAATTTGAACTTCTTCAGTGAAGCAATTGACTGGGTAAATCTCCAAACTTCCCTCTCCCAGACAAATTGGGACCTGATCCTCCATGACAAGGATCCAAATGCCATGCTTGACACCATCCTCAGCACCCTACTGAAGGAGTGTCAGCATCACATTCCCCAAAGGAGGAAACCTTCCAACGCTCGGCACCTCAAAATCCCGAGGGACCGAAAAATCCTAATGCAGAAAAGATCATCACTTAACAAACAGCTCAATAACACCCAAAACAAAACGAGGAAGCTTGCACTATCTACCAAGATTGCAAGCATAGAAACTCAAATTAAAGCATCCCATGAGCGTCAAAAGCAAAGGGAGGAAGATCGTGCAGTACTGAACATCAAGCGGAACCCCAAATTCTTTTACAGTTACTGCAGGCGCTTCTCAAAAATTAAGACGCAAGTGGGGCCATTAAGAACAGAGGATGGTGAAGCTGTAAACGACCCCAAAGATGTATGTCGGATCCTGCGAACACAGTACGAGAATGTCTTCAGCACACCACGGCCAGCAACTGCAATCCAGGACCCCAAAGCTTTCTTCACGGAAGACACTCCACAACCGACTCGACTAAGTGATATTGAACTGACTGAGGCAGACCTACGAAAAGCCATCAAAGAACTGAGAACGAATGCAGCTGCTGGTCCTGACGGAGTACCAGCCATACTGCTGATTAAATGCTGTGATGCCCTGATTCCTCCTATCTGCAAGCTTTGGAGACACTCAATGGACACAGGCACAATTCCATCCTCACTAAAACAGGCCATCATTACTCCAGTCTACAAGGGTGGTGAAAAGAGCCTGGCGAAGAACTATCGACCGGTAGCTCTAACATCCCACCTCATCAAGATATTTGAAAAAGTCCTGAGGAACAAGCTTGTCAACTTCCTGGAGAAAAATGGCCTTATGAACTCCAGCCAGCATGGCTTCCGGAAAGGCAGGTCATGCCTTTCGAAGCTCCTGGCACATCATGACTGGCTACTCCACAGGCTTGCAGAGGAAGAAAATGTGGATGTCGTGTTTCAAGACTTTGCTAAAGCATTCGACAAGGTGGATCACGGCATCCTCCTTCACAAGATTAAGAAACTCGGCATCCAAGGCAAAATAGATGTGTGGCTGCACAGTTTCCTCTCCGCAAGAACGCAGACTGTTGCTGTTAAGGGCCACACATCTGAAAAGTCCCACGTCATTAGTGGAGTACCCCAGGGATCAGTATTAGGACCTCTGCTTTTCCTTATACTGATAGGGGACATTGATGATGGAGTTGGTCAATCAGTTATCTCTTCCTTTGCTGACGATACGAACATAAGTCGTGTCGTCAGAAATGAAGAGGATATTCATAATCTCCAGGATGACCTCGACAAAATCTACAAATGGGCAGACGAAAACAACATGACCTTCAACGAAGAAAAGTTTGAAGGGTTACGATGTGGCCCGAACCAAACCCTCAAGGACACCACCAAACTACTCACTGCAGGCGGCCATGACATCACCCCCAAGCCACAGGCGAGATGCCTAGGTGTGCAATTGTCCGACGATGCCACATTTCAACACCACATTTCTGCAGCTGTCAAGAAAGCCAAGGGAATGGCCGGATGGATCCTACGGACGTTCAACTCCAGGGAACAAGAAACAATGCTAACTCTCTGGAGGTCTATGGTACAACCCTTTCTTGACTACTGTAGTCAACTATGGTCGCCACACAAAAAGGGGTACATACGAGATCTTGAGTCCGTCCAGAGGTCCTTCACGAGAAACATTCGGGGGATGAAGGACCTTAGCTACTGGGACCGGCTCAAGAAGCTAGGGCTGTACTCCCAGCAGAGAAGGCGAGACAGGTACTGCGCAATTTATATGTGGAAAATCCTGGAGAAGCTGGTTCCAGATCCAACTGGTAATGAACTCCAGGAAAAACAAAATGGTCGGACTGGAAGGAAGTGTGAGAGGAGATCCCTCCCAACACAGGCACCAGAACGAGTGAGATCCCTCCTCGCGTCCAGCCTAGGCCACAATGGACCAAAAAATTTCAACTCGCTGCCCAAGGAAGTGCGAGACATAGTAGGTTGCCCGGTAGACAGGTTCAAAGGGTTATTAGACAAGTTTCTAAAGACCCTCCCAGATGAACCACCAGTGTCTGGATACACTGCTAACTGCCGGGCGGCCTCAAACTCTATACCGGACCAGACGGACCTCCTTCGAAGGGACGCACGGGACGGACCACGACTGTGAGGACGGGACCTCTAGACGACTTCAAGTAAGATATATAAAGTACTGTAAAATAAAAACTATCCCAATTGACGGCAGTGAAACTCTTATTAAGCCTCCTACTGTTAAAATAGAATTTTAATAGATGCTGATTTCAATAAGTCATGGGGGGGGGGGGGGGGCAAAGTCCCCCCTCAACCCATCCTGTATCCAAAGGCAAAAAAACTTTTATAGGCCTATTTAGGCCTACTCTGAAAATGACTTACATCTGAGTGTTTTAAGATCGTTGGATAATGGGAGAAATAAAGTTTTCCGGGGATTGTAACTAATTTCAACTACTGTATAGGCCTAATAATGAAAACTACCTACCGGTAGCCTAAAACCAAAAAGGAAAACCATGGGAAAATTAGTGGTAGTTTCGGTTATATATAATGGATTTGCGACGGTAATGACCAGCGGCCCTATCCCTAATGACATACTGTCACATACAGAATATAGCCTAGGCCTTGTTAGATTTGTTTGATTTTGATGATTTTTTTTTACTTTTTTGACTATGAAGCGATGACAGTTAGCCTACACTGTAGGCCTAGCCTAGAGCTGAACCGGGGGGGAGTTCGCAAATCGCAGGGTAAGTTCACTAAAAAGGAGCGAGTTTGTCACTGTTTGTCACACAAGTGCGAGTTGTAACTTTTCGGGGCGGCATCCTCAATTTGGTTCAATGTTATTTTAATAGCCTACCACAAATTTTTTTGATATAGCATATTTGAAGATACATATTGAATCTAGCCTATATGCTCTAAAGATCATAAGAAAATTTGTTTTAACCCTCGGCAAAACCTAATAAAAAAAGTATGGTACTAAAATGTCTTTTTCATAACAAGGTTGTCAATACGGTACTTCCAGTTATCGATAGCTCTAAAGATCATATGAAAATGTGTTAAACCCTCGGAAAAACCTAATATAAAAGTATGGTACAGTACTAAAATTTAATTTTCGTAACAAGGTTCCCGTTATCAATTAGGCCTAGGCCTATGTACAATCAAAGCTTTAGATTGCAGAGCAAACACCGTAGACTTCATCGACTTTCTTTCACCTTCGTATAGCCTAGGCTAATCAACAGCCATTTTTTTTTTTTTATTTAGGCTAGGCTACTAAGGGATTAGGCTAGTACTCAACCAGCGGGGGTGTGGGGGCAGCAGCCCCCACCCATAATACTAGGTTAGGCTAATGTCTTTTCAAATCACTATCAGGGGGGTGTCTCAACATCGATCAATAGGCTAGGCCTAATGGGGAAAATAGGTTTTCCCGAGATTTCTAATTAGGCTAATTACAAACACTAGGCCTATATTGATGCAAATGAACAATTTCTTTTATAAAAAACACTCGGAAAATTTGTGGTAGGCCTAGGCTGGCTAGGCCTAGCCTAGGGTAGGCCTATTAAAATAAAAAAAATCCCTCAATTTCTCCAATCTCCCGACTCCAGTAACCTGAGCAAGCAGAGGTCCGCCGGGACTACCTTAACTGCGGGTCTGCGGCAATCCCAGACCGTCGGACGGATATTCGTAATTCTACAAAGGTTACGGTGGGCCCGGCTAGGCTAGCCCAGGGTGTCAAAGCAAATAAATCTGGAGTGGGTAGCACTATTTTTCTGAAGTTGAGTAGCATTAGCCGCACGGACGAATCGCGAGCGCCGTAGGCGCGAGCTTTAGGGGGGTCCGGGGGCATGCCCCCCCGAATTTTTTTGACATTTTAAGGTGTCAGAGAGGCCATTTTGTGGCTTTTCTAGGCATTGAATTGGCTCAGATACACTGTAAAAAAATAATATTTTTTTGGAAATGACCTGTACTGAAATATTAAGGAAATATATTATGGTATGGGCTATCCTGGGACATACCGTATTTACTGGTAACAGTGCAGTACCGTATGTATATTATTGGGAAGGATGTAGTAATCGGGTATATCGCCAGCTTTGTTTACAATACTTGTACCGGTACGCTCGCTGTTACGTTCCCGTCTACAGTATTTTGACTGATTATTTGGCTGTTTATTTGCCACCTGCTGGCAATATAATATATGATAATGACAATAAGTCATGGGGGGGTTAGGACTGGGGGGAAAAGCCTCCTTCAGCCTATTATTCTATCTCACAAGTCAAAATAGATTGGACGGGAACGTGATCGTGAGCGTACAGAGTAATACAAAAAAAGGGCATTACACCAAGATACTACATCCTTTCCAAACTTTTTTTGGATTTTTATGAACACAATATAATATGGATAAAGGGCCTATGAGTCATGAATGAATGAGATACTCTAGTGAAATCTGATACTGCATTTTTATTACCCTTATTTCTTTCCAATTATATACACCGAATACAGTGCCGGTATGTAAAAGAAAATAATATATGTTCTACTTGTTCATACAGGTGCCGGTATTTTTAACTTTTGTTTAAGCTATACCACAGTGTGGCTTTCCAGAATAACTGATGATATAGCCATCTATAGGACTGTTGTGCAACAGTGCAAAGGGAATTAAGGGCCATGCTATAGAAATGGGGACCATAGGCCTAGATAATTAATATAATGTATCATAACACACATATTACTCAACAAAAAACTGCAACAAGAACCTTTTTAAATAATTGGTGAACCCTATCCTACAATTAATAATAATAATAATAATAATAGTTCTTAAAGCTAGCGCATGCTAAGCTAGCTAAGGATAGCTCAATAAGGCCGATTAGGCGTATTTCCATTGGGGTCCTGTACTACTACCCCATCCCTTTGCTCATGAGGGATGGTAACGACTCAGTGCTTGTGAAAAATCTTTAATGCGCCGAGCGTGGGCGCGAACCCGGGCCTTCTGGGTGGAAGTCCGAGACGCTAGTCACTACACCAAGCGAGCCGCTTGGGGCTTGGGGTTTCAAATCGTAACGATAGCAGAGTCCAGTTATATTAGTCTATATTATTGCATGTGCAAGGATGAACTCAAGATGTATAGTTCTTATTGTGTATTTGCAAGTGATAAAACAGCCCAAAAAATGCTATGAAGTGATAATTTTCTTGTCTTCCTTCTCATTCTTTCAAGTTTTCAAACCATATGGCTCTGGTTTGACACCCTGTGTACTACAATACATAAAGAAGGATGAATCATGAAAGGGTCAAGCCTTAGTAATATTTTTCATTACAGAACTTGGTAAGACTAACGTTATCTCCATCAATCATACTTTGTGTAACATAATTACTGTAGCTTACAGTATAATTCAAGGATTCATTACATTATAGAATTAGCACAATATTAGTCAATGTTGTTCAATTACATATCGGTAGCCTACAAGTACAATTGACAATGTCATACTGAACAGGTTGCTATATAGGCAACTGTACTGCAATAATACATTACAAATAAAATAGCTACACTACTAGACTTCCGGTATCGTACCAGTGTAGGCCTACTAGCACAATGCACTTTAAAGTACCGTATATTATGAATTTCTTCCACAAATGAAGTATTTGTTTCAAATGGAAAACAAAAATATATATATATACTGTATAACCATAGGCCTATACTGCATTATATGAAGCATTGTTCATATTCAGAAGTCAAGGTAAGTACTGTACGACCTGTCCAGTAAGTAAGACAATTACTATTTAGTTGAATCTAAATAAACACATCACTACCGATATCTAGCTTATAGTAAAAAGCATATTTCAACCTAATGTCTTTTTATTATAGGCCTACCTCAGTACCTGTATACTGGTACCATATACAGTATACCCATTATTTTTATCCCTGCTATATCCAAGTTGGATCAATTAATGTGATGTACACGGTACACCCAATGTGGTTGATTGTGTTCTTATATTTCAAAACTCTATTTTATTATGATAAGCGTTATATCCAAATAGCTATTTTGATAAGTTCTTTTGCATTTATCTTGTCCCAGTTTTGTTTCGTTTATGATGCAAGTCTTACCATTTCAGAAGGGTCAGAAAAGAAACATAATATTAAGCATATAAACGAATAGTAAATTATTGTTTAAAATAAAATTGAAATAAAGTCCCCATAGCAAATTTTAGGTGTTTAGGTGTTAGGCTATAATGATATGATTGATATCTATGTGTAATTCTGAAAGTTAGGGCTGAAAATTACCGGTATATGTATTAACGCTGTGAGTTATGGAAAAATACCAAAGTGAATATCAAAATTGGAGGAATTAGCCTAGCCTAGGTTATAACAAATAATAAATAAAATATAATAATATAAATATGAAATAATATGGAAAAAATTGTCAATATTTACGAGTCACACCACAGCTGGAATCTCATTTCTAAGGGTAGTTTTGGGTTCCTATCATTCTATGTTTCATTGCTATATACTTTTTATCCACCGGATTTTTTTTTTTTTTTTTTTTTGTATTTTTTTTAGCATTAACCTAACCTAAAAACCTAACCTAACCTAACCTAAATGTATTTGGGGGCTATTAGGTTAGGTTAGGTTAGGTTTTTTGGTTAGGTTAATGCTAAAAAAAAAAAAAAAAACAAAAAAAAAAAAAAAAAAATATATATAATCCGGTGGATAAAAAGTATATAGGCCCTAGCAATGAAGCATAGAATGATAGGAACCCAAAACTACCATTAAAAATGAGATCCCAGCTGTGGTGTGACTCGTAAATATTGTCAAATGTGATCATTTGGACTAAACTAAAAATTGCACCATTAATTTTTTATTCTTTGATATTGTAATGCCCTCGCAAAAATCCCGCAACCCCAATACTGTACTACCCGAGTTCACGTCTGGAATAGCGTAAAATAGTCGTTGATGGCGAAGTCTAATAAATCCATAACGTGAATCACCACGAGACTATCACCTGGTTCTTTCAATGAGAACTAAGGTTGCTATTTTATTGAACGTCCGCGGTAGTACAAGGGGTTAGCGCGAGGGTCTGGTTGACCTACTGAGAGAGGTCACTAACCCGGGTTACCTACTGAGGGAGGTACAGTAACTAACCCGGGTTCGAACCCCACACCAGGCATCTAAAAAACCTGGAGAGTTTTCGGGAGGGATAAAATTCCTCTAGGGTTCGAACCCCACGCCAGGCATCTCAAAACCTGGGGAGTTTTCTGAAGGGTTAAATTCCCTTCATTCACCCAGCATTTCAGATAGCCTATGCAGTGGTGTTTTAAGTTTTTGGTTATTTTAAACGACACTACTGCAGCATTATTAGGCCTAGAAACAATTTATTAGGGAAAATAGGGACCAATAGATTCACCATATTTTTCTCCATAGGCCTATTATCCGCCTATAGACTAGTCCGCATGGAGGATTTTCGTTATCGACAAATTGAAAAAATACCCACTTCACAGACAAATACATTACACCAAAAATCTAAGTCAAAGATGTCAAACAGCGGGGGTGTGGGGGCGGCAGCGGCTCAGCCTCCACCCATAATACTAGGATAGGTTAGGTAAGGTTGTTAGGTTAGGCTAATGTCCTTTCAAAGGGGTATAGTAAACACTAGGATAGCCTATACCCAGTCAGAGGTAAGGGTAAGATTAGGAGTAGTGGGCGTACCACTACCAACATACAGCATAACTCATCTATAATACATTAACGATTAACCTAACCTAACCTAACCTAACCTAACCTAGTATTCATGTAGTACTTGGTTAGGTTAGGTTAGGTTAATGTTTTATAGATGATTTATGCTGTATGTGACAGTATGTCGCAATGTCGGTAGTGGTACGCCCACTACTCCTAATCTTACCGAGGAAAGTCCTGCTGTAGTCTCCTTGAATGCTACCGGTACCGTGTTTTTTACTGTAGATAGGTAGGCAACTTTGCCTTTTGTCTCCTTCGTGCACAGACAAATTAAATAACTTACCAGTATAACTATGCAAGAAGGATTGCACCTACAGTATTGGCATTTAGATTGCTCACCTCTAAATCTTGTCAATTATCAATATAGCCTACCTGTAGGCTAAAAGTATTTTTTTTGCTGTTGAAGTTTAGGCCTAGGCTAATGAAGGTAGGCCTAGGCCTACCTGTAATAAATTAATTTTGGTGTTTAGGCCAAGGCCTAGTATATATATATTTTTTAAAGTTTGGACCATAGGAAATGGCTATGATTTTTGTTTTTTATTTAGGCTAGGCCTAGGCTAGCCTACATCAAATAGGCTACCATGCCAAAGGAAAAATATTTACAAAATCAGTTTCATCGTCAGTGGCACTAAAACGGCAATTAACCAATAGGCCTAAGAAACCCTTCCTTCCATAAATGGTAACCTTATCTTTCTGTGACATGCAATTTCTGAGTAGGCCTATCTATTGCGAAATATTGAAATCACGCGTTTTAGCCAAGCTGTGAAGAATCGAATCGTAGGCATATCACGACGGTTTCAGCTTAATTAGTGAATGACAGTGGTAGGAAACTAATAAACAATGGTCTACCATATAGTAGCTTACCTCTATGATCGCCAGATGCAGGCTCTTCTTATTAAAATGGATATATATTCACTATAAAGTGGCTCCACAATCGAAATGAAATTTCGGATTCGGAAACCATCTTAAAACTATAGGTACAACGGGTTTACAAACAAATTGATATCAAACAATATAGACTTAGAGCATCAGTTTTTAGTCAATGATAGAATCGTATCCCTCTTGTATATATGTCGATCCTGTATATTATCAATACCATCCTCCTCTTATCATTATTTTTTTCTCATTTATAATCATTATGATTATAATTGTATATATTTATAATTATTTGTATTTATTATTCATAATTTAATGATAAATAGGCCGAGTCTCTCTTCTTGGAATTACATTATGGCAACGAGCCTGCACTGATTATGGAATTTATGGGATCAGGGTATCAAATATAGCATCGATCGTCACACAGTCGCGCTAGGTAGCGATGATATATTATATGAACAAATTATGGCCTACCAATAACTAAAAGCCACTGAAGCCTATCCATTGATATGTATTAGATATCTACTCACCTATCATGATCATCCAGAATCTTAATCGCATAGTGTATGCGATTTAATTGACGTTTCTATGGAACCTCTGTTGGCTATATATGTAGGCCTATGTTCCAAATAAGTAGGCCACAACTTTTGGAACATTAACCTCTATAACTCACAAACTATTTGAGCAATTGAGTTAATATTTCTACCATTTGGGAAGGGTTAGCCAAGTGATAGGTGTTGGAATTTACAGTCCATTTGTTCAAGCCCTTTTCGAGTTCTAGAGGTTATAGGGTTCAAGATTTCAGGCCTACCTATTTGGGACAGGGTATAGATCGCGAATTCATATCGATATATGTATATAGGCTAATGCTGTAGCCTAATGGAAAGGAATACAAGCTAACACACTGACATTATAAGTCTAGTCCTATAGCCTACAAACTATATAGGTGAGGTACATAATTATACCTTCTTAAATATAATTCCGGTCATATTCGCATGGTAAGTTTTATTCTTTTCCTTAAATGGTTCGACTGTGCTTCCTCATTCCGAGGTAGTCTTACAATTCAACACACGCACAATGTAAGTTACCGTACACAAAACAAATGTATGGTACAAGAATTATACTTTTATTTGGCCTATTGTGGAAACATATAACTTACCCTTTGCTAGTGCTTGTCCAGGTTGTTTTTCAATGTGTTGAGATTGGGGCTTGCAACAACATAAGCTGATAATGGGCCAATTAGCCTATAGTTCCATATGTCTAAGAACCATACCATTTGATAAAACTACGGTACTACTTAATTGAGACCTAGAACTTACCATCGCTGGAGTACGTAGGTCTATCGGAGGAAGAGATCGAGGTAACTGGCGCATTTGTAATAGGATAATGGGCTGTGGAGGCAAAAAGGGTAGGCCTACTACTACTAGCCTTCATTAAATTGGTTTATTGATAATAAACCAGTTAAATTCCTCATTGACAAGTTGACAACATAGGCCTATCCCATTAACTTAATTAGCCTACACCTCTATTTCCTTTTACCTTCCGCAAGCAGCTAAATTTCTCCCTTATACTGTATGTTGAATATACATTAATTGAGAGCTATATATGTAACAATCCTTCAATCACCTCTTCGTACTTTTAGACTGAACTATCTCTTTAGTAGCACTATCTCGCGATCTGTTTTAGTTACACCTTCAAGCTTAATTAACCCCTTCATTACCGGTGACGTCTATATTTGATTTTAGCTGTTTAGGCCTATAGACAATTTTATTCGGATTAGGATTTGGCAATTATCAGGCTACAAACTATCGGAATTAACCCCTTTTACTACTGCATATCCTTCCTAAGCTGCCTAAAATCGTCTAAATATAGCTGATAAAAAACATGCATCCCTGGTAGTGAAAGGGTTAATGGAACCACTTGCCTACTAATAAACGTACGTTTATTTCAATAACCAAACGTAGGTCTGTACAATAGCCTATAGTACCTATACGATATAATATTGTTAGGCGTTACAGATAAATGAGACAGACAGACAAATAAATTGTGCATTCAAATTGGTACAGTGTAAGCCTAAACCTACAGTATGTATAGTAAAGGCTGCATAATTGGGAAACAGCATCAAACCAAAGAGACAATTAAACGATGTGATTAAGACCAGACTGAAAAATAAGCAACATAGGCCTATATATATGCCTGAAAAGAAGGCTCACCAATATATAAGTGTATAATACACATTTATATCTTATCCATCCAAAACAAAATATAGAACAAAGGCTAGGCATAATTGCTCTAAGCAGCACATTGAACTACTCTAGACGACATATAAAAGAGGGACCAACCCCAAACAATTACTGTAATATTGGTATTTATCTTTTTTCTAATAAATTAACTGGAGTAGGTATGCTAAAAAAATGTTATATCTGCATCAATCGGATCTTTAACCTAGTGCTATTGCTCTAGCTGTAGCATATTCCGAACACGGCGCTCGATTTACACCTAGCCATAGTGCTACTAGGGTAGCACTAGGGAGTGTGGTGAACTAACGCGATCGATACCAACGATACAGAGTCACAGAAAAGATTTATATCTGAAAGTTTCATTGTCTGAAAAGAGATAATTAAACACTATTCATCAAGATACTTCATTAAATGGTAAATACCAGTCCCTTATAAGCTGTGTGGTGACCATTTTTTGCTACGAATCATGCGGTATTCAGAATATCTTCCGATTTAATTTAGCAACTTTTGGAACGAATCTAGCAACAGTGGGAGAGAATCAGATAAGTTGATAACATTGTCAGTTCCCGCCAACCAATATTTGTGGTGAAAATCGAGCTTTGGCTTACTCATATTTTGTTAATTGTGCCTTTAATATTCAGAATACTTGATTCCCAAGTATGCAGTGTTGAAAATAAGGAGTTATAGAATAATCTTACAGGGTGTTGGTGTTGTGTTGAGTCCAAATATTAGGCTGATAAGCATACATAGTTAGGGACTTTGCCTCTTTACTATCACTAAGGACTGTGGCTGCCCAATATGCAATAGCCTATCTCATTGGTATACCATATCTCATTCAACACTCAACACTATAGGCTGCTGGCATTGGCCTTAATGCTATCACAATCCAGTAATATTGCAGTGCACTAGGCCTACAGTTGCAACATCCAGAAAATTGAAATTGTAATTTCAACTGAACTGAACTCTACAGAGGAGGAGGGAACGGTACTGTATTGTATAGGCCTGCACATGGAAGATACTTGAAGGTAGGATATAGCCTAGCCTAGTACCAAACCCTCTCCCTGAAGAGAAAGGAGGCATCAAGAGCCAACGTCTGCCACGACTGGGTCTGGGGAGGACTTGCTATAGCCTAGGCGAATCCTATATTCGTCCTCCCAGCGTCACAGGACCCTCCTCTCTAGGCTACAAGCTTCCTGAACGTCGGTCCGAGCCTCCGAGGCTATTCAATAGTCTCCTAAAAGACATTCGTGACCTGACGGAATTGCATGGTGGAGGCATTCAAGAGGAGGCTGGACAAGTTCCTGGAGCGACTACTAGACGAGCCTCCCATTCCACACGGTACCTGCGAGGAGCTGGATCAATCAAACTCGATCCTCGACCAACTTCTGTAGCCTATACCCGGATCGAGGAGAGGTGTGGAGGCGGTGGACTACCAAGTTGAAGACACCTGTAGTCCCTGAAGTACCTGAACTACAACAAGGTAGAACAAGGTAAGGTAGGTCTTGGTCTAGGCCTACTTTACTTGGGTAAAATTGCTGTTTTGTCCACAGCCTAGCCTATTTTGTGGTGAAAATAGGCCTATTTTTGTCTAGGCTATGGTATTCAAACGATTATAGGCCTAGCCTATATCTATTTCCGGTTAATATACAGGAGACGCAACAATGTGTTTTTCAGGTATTTTTTTTGGTATTTTGATTTTGTTTTTGGTGTTTTAGTCGTATCTAGTGATGACATTGAATGGGAATTAAGCATTTACCCATTATCCATCAATCTAAAGACACGCCCCCCGATAGTGGGGAGGGCTATGAAGATCAGGGAAATTGAGGGGTAAAAAGCGTATAGAACACTATAGAACACGATAATACACATTTGTAACCCAAATTTGGCTCGGGTTTGTTCAATTTCCAGACCCATAAAACCCGATTTTTTGAAAACCCGAGCCAAGTTTTGACGAAACTTGGCTCGGATTTAACAAATGTAAAAATGAAAAAAATATAGTAACCTTGGTAAATTATTGGCTCGGGTTTTGTCAATTTCCAGACCCATAAAACCCGACTTTTTGAAAACCCGAGCCAAGTTTTGACGAAACTTGGCTCGGATTTAACTAATTTAAAAATGAAAATAACACAGTAACCTTATTAACATGTTGGCTCGGGTTTTGTAAATTTCCATACCCATATAACCCGACATTTAGAAAACACGAGCCAAGTTTTGACGAAACTTGGCTCGGATTTTACTAATGTTCATGTTAAAATTACACAGTAACCCTAATAAAATCTTTGTTTGGGTTTTCATAAGGTTAACATTAGCCTAACCTAACGAAGTAAAAATGGAGTTAACATTAGCCTAACCTAACAACCTTACCTAACCTAACCTAGTAAGAATGGGGTGAACATTAGCCTAACCTAACAACCTAACCTAACCTAGTAAGAATGGGGTTAACATTAGCCTAACCTAACCTAACCTAGTAAGAATGGGGTTAACATTAGCCTAACCTAACAACCTTACCTTACCTAACCTAACCTAGTAAGAATGGGGTTAACATTAGCCTAACCTAACAACCTTACCTAACCTAACCTAGTAAGAATGGGGTTAACATTAGCCTAACCTAACAACCTTACCTAACCTAGTAAGAATGGGGTTAACATTAGCCTAACCTTACAACCTTACCTAACCTAACCTAGTATTATTGGTGGGGGCTGCTGCCCCCACACCTCCGCTGGTTGGGTACTGGCTGAAAAACTTATTGTTTTACAGTAGGCCTATGTATTTTATTTATTTTTTGTTCTCCCTTATAATACATTTCAGCTCTTAATGACATATATAGCAATGATGTATAGCCTATGCTCTACCGGACCTATTAGGCCTAAAAAGATCGATGAGCTAACTGTCGGTCCAAAACATCAGTATGGTAACCAACTAGCCCTTGCATGCCAGTTTAATCCTATGCGAAAAAATCTTTTACTTTGTTACTTTGCGATGACCCATTAAGATTCCCTAGCTAGCTGTGGTCCGGCTCCTTTATGTTGTCCCAACCAACCAACTAACCTTAATGAACAGAGGAGGTACTGGGCTGCCTGGCTGGCCGCTGGAGGCTCGATCACCACTCATCTTGGTCAACAGCTGGTGGATTTTTGTTTCGAATTTTTCCATGTAAAACAAGTGTATGTGCATTTCAAAACCAGCTGTCCTCGCCAGCTGTATTTGGAACACTGGTTATTGCACTTTGGACAGTTTACACTTATTGGAAGGCGAAAAGGTCTTAAGCAGCCTCAGTGTTTTTAAAGACGGTGGAAAAAGCTTTGATCGGCTCACACCCTCTACACAAGCTGGCCAGAGTCAAACTGACAGCTTATATCCTGGGCCACCTGTTTTCCAAATCATGGCATCACCTGATTGGTCGATAGACATCACGTGTCAGTGAACTCGAGTACTCTTGGCATGAATTAGGTAGGGTGATTACTTTGGCTATGACGCCACCAGTATAGTTCATTGCATTCGCCACCAGATGTCTCAGTTGTTGACTGACAGTCACGAAAAAGAAGTCTCCCTGGCTCTCCCAGATGAAGACGAAAAAGAAGAAGTGTAAACAAACCCTTAAAACGTAAATATCCATATAATATGTATTATGTTAGTTTTCCGGGAATGACACCTACATCAACAATTTGGAGAAAAATCGCTTAATCACATGCTATTGAGCTTAATTTTTTACCAATATTGTAGCGCCTCCTGTATATTGACCCTATTTCCTCTAGAAAATTTGTTAACCTAGGCTAACTTACCTGGTAAAATTGCTGGTTCGGTGCCACTGCCACAGCCTATTTTGTGATGAAAATAAGCTGTTTTTCCTCTTACATTTCGAAAACCATTACGCCATCAATCAGTACAATAGGAAAGGACCATAGGCCTACAGCTCAGCAGCTGGGAGAGTGTAGATAGCAGAGAAGGGGTGTTGTAGATAGAGGAAGATGTTGGAAATTTGGAATGGCTTTGGTACTGTATGTGTGTTAGTATAGTTAGTACTGGTATAGCCTAGGCTAGGAATGATTGTGATAATGTGGCTCTACTATTCTAGACTCTGGCAGCCTATCTGCTTTGACATTGCCACTGACCCACTGGGCACTAGCTTGCTTCTGGCACTTCCGCAGCGCCAGTGCCGCTGCCATAGTGACTGGCAGTGTCAGTGCAGCCTTTTATCACGGAAATATCACCCCTGCTAGCCTGATTAGGCCTATCTGTCATCAGAATGATCTGATATTTTCTGAAAAATCTAGTATTTGCCTAAATTGAGTCCCGATTCCTTGTGACTGTAGAACTGTTGGATCCAAAACGACGAGCGAATTTTTTCTGTTTTGGGTAGCACTAGTTTTGAAGTTGAAGTTGAGTAGCACTACGATAATCGGCCTCGATTTACACCCTGGGCTAGCCTAGACCCTAAAACCAAAAGGTTGGGAAATTAGGCTAACCTACATACCATTAGGCAACTTTTGATCAAACAATGGATCCCTTTTGAACCTTTTCAGCATAGGCTAGAACTAGTCTAGGCCTACTTTGTTTAAACGTTTGTTAGCCTAGGCTTAATAGCCTATAGCCTAGGCTAAGACCCTGCCAACTATCGTAAATAGTGTAGGCTATACATCATATATCCAGACGATCAAGTACATAAACAGGACATTTAGCCTAGCATATTACAAAGTCACATGATAGCCTAATAGGCTACAAAGGACAGAAATTTGGTTGTAGAAAATATATACGTCACATTATCTAGGCCTGCTTATTTCAGGTTTTCATGCACTAGTTTGATGCGATACCCACCCTATTAACCACAGTCTGAGCCACCACTTGTTCATGGTTCTGGAGAGACATGATAGCCGCATAAATGAGCCGAAAAAGTGGTAAAAATCCCGATCAAAACATAGCACTGACAACCTCCCTGGGTCCAGATGATTCACGCCATTTTTCAGGGTCGTGTAATCGGGTTTTATATTTTGATTTTGTATCTAATTTTGGGGTAACTTTACTATTTTGGGGTAATTTTGCAATAGTTTGACCCCATTAATGGTAAATTGTTTGGCTATAATTATTTTCTGGTTTGACTTCATATTAAATGTTAGCACTATTACATGACTGGTAACAAGGATTTATCTATCTTGAATATTTCCTCATTTATTATTTATCTATACTGAAACTTGTTCCTTTGTAAACTAAGAGTGTTATTTTGTATTGATTTTTCAATAAATATTTTTATTAAAACTTGTACATATACAATTTTGTTTTCGTTGTAACAGGATTCATTCATGTTTGTTAATTTCTATTTATATATACAGGTATAGGCACTCAAAGTGGGAATAATTACCCCTATACATAAAGGAGGCAGCAAAGGGTCATCCAAACAGTATAGGCCAGTGGTGTTAACTTCCCACCTGATAAAAATCTTCGAACGGGTCCTGCGTGACAGAATGACTGAACACCTAGAAAAGACCGGTGCTTTCAACAAGGGACAGCATGGATTTAGGAGGGGGCGATCCTGCCTCTCCCAATTACTACTCCATTATGAATCCATTCTAGAAGAAATGCAGGATGGGAACAATGCTGACGTGATCTACCTGGACTTCGCGAAAGCATTCGACAAGGTAGATCACGGGATCCTCCTCCACAAGCTAAGATCTCGCGGGATATCTGGGAAGGTAGGACACTGGATCCACAGTTTCCTTAAGGACAGGATCCAAAGAGTGACAGTACAGGGGGCCCTATCAGACCCTAGTAAAGTGGTCAGCGGTGTACCTCAAGGCACTGTACTGGGTCCTCTCCTCTTCCTCATAATGGTTGGCGACATCGACGCCGGCCTAAGGCACTCATCAGCCACTTCATTCGCCGACGACACGAGGATAAAGAGGCAAATAGAGACCGAGGAAGATACCAGACTACTCCAACAAGACCTAGAAAGAGTTGTAAGCTGGGCAAAAAATAATAACATGGCTCTCAACGGAGAAAAGTTTGAACTCTTAAGGTATGGGGGCAAAGAACTTATCAAAAGCTCGACCCACTACCAATGTGGTCAACAATTAATACCGGCCAAAGACCACACTAAGGATCTTGGGGTATATGAAATGCTGGGTGTGAAGGGAATTTCATGGTCTCCTGAAATATCCCTAGGCTACCTTTAGGATCAACTTTTCCTGGTACCTGGCGCGGGGTACGAACCTCTGAAGGGAATTTAACCCCCCTAAAAATCCACAGGTTTTGAGATGCCTTGGGTGGGGTTAGTGACCCAACCATCACCACCAGGCCCGCGCGCTAACCCACTGTACTACCACGGACGTACTAAAAGTATAGCAACCTTAGTCCAATTTTTAAGAACCAGGTGATAGTCTCGTGGTGTTATCACGTGATGAGTTTATTGGACTTACCATCTACGACTATTTTACGCTATACCTGACGTCAACTCGGGTTAGTATTATTGTGGGTGCGGGACATTTTCGAGGGCATTACAGTATACATGAGTAATGATGCTGCACTTTCTCCTACCATTACTCCAAAATCACTCAAGCAGCACAACAACTTTCAGGATGGATCCTTAGGATCTTCAACACAAGAGAAAGGGTGTGTATGCTGACCTTGTGGAAAACTCTGGTGCAGCCCAAACTCGAATATTGCTGTCAGTTGTGGTCCCCACACAAATCAACAGACATAGCAAAGATCGAGGCATTAGAGAACTTTCACAAGCAGAATTTCAGGAGTCAACCACCTAAATTACTGGGAAAGGCTCAAAGAACTGGGGCTTTACTCTCTCCAACGTAGACGAGAGAGATACGTTGTAATTTACGTATGGAAGATACTAGAAGGAAGGGTTCCAAATGTGGGCTTGGTTGAAAACGCAAATCCAAGAAGAGGACGCCTATGCTACGTCAGAAGCACTCAAGCCTCCACACAGCGAATGAAGACGCTAGTTCACCACAGCTTCCAACACAACGGGACCCGACTCTTCAACAGCATCCCTAGAGAGCTTAGGGATCTAACTGGTGTCACCGTTGACACCTTCAAACACAAACTAGACAAGTGGCTGGTTAGAATCCCAGACCAGCCACCAACACCAGGCTACCCAGGCTCCAACAACAGTCTCCCATCAAGAGTCCAAGACCCAGAGATGAGGAGGGGAGCACTGCCCGGAACATGCGGAGGTCCACCTTAGCTGCGTCGCTCCCAGACGGAATTCTTCAAAGGTAATCAAAGGTAAAGGTAATAGGCCTACCCTACTTTAGATAACCATCCTTCCAAAAGCCGCGTTTTCTGTTACCACAACTATCTCCCAACATGTTCCTGAAGTAGCAGCTAGTACTCCCTGAAAAAGTAGCATGACATCGAGTCGCTACAATTTCGACCACCACCCCAGCCAATCCCCTTGTTACTGACCCCGCCACTGAAATAGCAGTATTCTCTGAAGCAACAAATAACACCGAGAGTCGCCACAACTTCAGCCACTGCGCCCCTGTTCTATATATGTATACCCCTCCCCGACGCAGTAAACAGCATACCATACTCTCATATATGCTACCTACTCTGAAGCAACCTCATTTGCAGATGACACCAGGATAAAGAAGCAAATTACACAAATTGAAGACTCAAACAAAATCCAAGAGGACCTAAATAAAGTACTAAACTGGGCAACAAGCCAACAACAAATAATATGGTCCTTAACGGGGACAAATTTGAAATAATACAGTACGGAACAAATGAAGCCCTGAAACAACAAAGCACCTACTTCTACAATGACCAGCCAATTATAGCCAAAGACCACGTTAAAGATCTGGGAGTCCAAATGAGTAGCGACGCAACCTTCACACACCATGTCACCAAAACAGTCGAAGCAGCCAGAAACATGAGTGGGTGGATACTAAGAACCTTCACCACACGGGAAGAGCTTTGTATGAAGACCCTGTGAAAGTCCCTTGTGCTCCCAAGACTGGAGTACTGCTGCCAGCTATGGTCTCCACACAAAATACAGGAAATAGCTGCCCTAGAAGCCCCTCAAAGATCATTCACCAACAAAATCCAGGGAGTACAGCACCTCAACTATTGGGAAAGACTAACCCAGCTAAAACTGTACTCTCTGCAGAGGAGGAGGGAGCGCTATATAGTCATATGTGTGGAAGATCCTAGAGGGCAGAATACCAAATGCAGGGATCACAGTTAACCACCATCCAAGAATAGGGAGGCTCTGTTATATCAGAGGGTCCCAATTAAGGCACCATACAGCGTGTGAAGACTCAAATCCACAACTCCTTCACTCTCAATGGACCTCGATTGTTCAACTGCCTCCCCAGTGAACTCCGGGATCTCAGTGGAACCAACCCTGAGAATTTCAAAACAAGATTGGACAGGTGGCTGGGTGGATTACCTGACCACCCACCAATACCAGGTTACCCCCGCCGTCATCACAACACCCTGCCTGAAGTCATCCAGGATGGGGAGTTGGGTAAAGGACAACCTGGTACGAGCGGAAGTCGACTTCAGCTTCGCCGGTAACAGGCGGAATCATCAAAAGTAACAAAAGTAAGTAACGCCCCCCCCTCCCCATGTGCACGCTACTGCAGCCATAACTTCGATCCCAATGGAAGTTATGGAACCATTATACAGCTAACATACGGTACTCACCACAAGAACCCGTCCAGCCCGGTAGTCAGACCAAGACGTTGTTGTATAAAAGCACGTTTTTCAAAGGCACAGACAGGCGAATATTTGGTAGGCTATAGTGTATGGTAATGTTTGGTGATTTTACCGGGAGGGGATGTATGCAGCCACATACCTTACCCCCTGCGCATGCGCGAAAATATAAGCCTCCCTTGGCCCCGCCCCCCGTTTCCCGCGTTTAAATATAGCCTTCAAACCGTTACTGCCAGGACGCTCTGTAGCTCAGTCAGTAGAGCTCTTGCCTGACACCGACAAAACCAGTGTTCGATCCCACTCAGATTTAGTGTATTTTTATATTTGTATTTTGTTATTTGTGTTATGTTATATTATATTATATTATATAAGGGTTAGGTTAGGTTAAGTTAGGTTAATCTAATCTAAAATAATATTTGTACATTTTGGGCAGTGGGCGGGGCCGCGCATGCGCAGGGGCCGGGTAACGTATGTGGCGGCATACAGACCCTCCCGATTTTACCATACAGAAGCATACAGCCTCCCAAACTTGTTTGGTACTGTCTGGTCAAGACCAAAGATTAACAGATTCTGGGGGTGTGGCCAACGGCCGTGAGGCAGGACTATGCGTGACGTCACAAAACAGTTTCAGCCACTCAGAGCCTTCGTTACAATTAAGGCACGATTAAAATGTTAGACAGTTGATGGGAGAGTGTTGTACATATTATATTCTTCAAATATTTAAAAACTGATTTCGAATGAAATTGGGAGGTTTGACGACCTCCCTTATAACCAAATAAGGAAAACCTCTTATTTGGTAGCAGTCTCGGAGTATCCAACGTAGGGCTTATGATCTCAGCCGCTACCACAGCGGGCCGATTTATCGGTACTCATGCGAAGTAACCAAATAATCTCTAGAGTTGCACCTCAATTCACTACTAGGCACGTTGTACACACTCCGAGACGACTAGGAAAGAAGAGATAGCGAAGGAGAGAAAGAATTGTTATAGTTACCCATTTAATCTAGCTGCTCTCCTCTGAGCCATGCTCCATGTTCTATGAGCCTGCGCCAGGACCTGCCAAAGTATCGAGGTATCAAGTAATCAGTTTAGATTGGATGGGCAGGGGATCGGCATGAGGGCGGGATACTCTGTCGTTGGATACTCCGAGACTGCTACCAAATAAGAGGTTTTCCTTATTTGGTTATAAGGGAGGTCGTCAAACCTCCCAATTTAGTAGCAGTCTCTACGTTTCCAACGTAGGGCTTGAATCCCAAATTGGAGGCGGACATCCAATAAACTATAAACCCCAAGCCGTAGCACAAGCAGAGGACCAAGAAAAGACACAAATAAACAAATCAGTTTATTATCAGAAAAAGAGCGTAACAGTACGGTGCATATTAAGGAAGTACATGTTACCAGTATCAGTCTAGGGTCTGAAAAGTGCCGCAGCAGGCTAAGGAATAGGTCATGTCGACCGGAGAATGGCGCACCAATCTGGGAAGAATGAAGGCAAGTTGTACATGAAGACAAGAATCTGAAGGCAAGGCACAGTAGGCGGAAGATCTCCAAGGACACTCTTTAATTACAAAAACCGGGTATGAGGCATAGACATACCAAACAAGTAACCCCTAGACAGTAGAGTCTATACGTAAAGAAGTAAGAGAGATAACCTTAATACTAAACAGGGATGACATACATGTAAAATGAAAGAGAGAAAGGCATTGTACAATCATACAAAATGACCCCCCCCCCCAGTGTAGGGAAAGGAAGAAAATACAGTATGGGATGAGAAGAGACACAGGATGGAGATGAATCACGTGACACATTGGCCTAACGCAACACAAGGCACACCTGGCCTGGCAGTGGACATGGACAGGTACGATGAGACAAAAGTGCAGTGGGAGGACCATAACCCTGTGTCGGCTATATCCGAAAGTGATGAATTGTTGAGAAACCTCACAGTCGCTGCATAAGAGCGGACATAATGAGCGGAGCCCTTCGTAAGGGGATTACTCGCAGTAATGACATGGCGTAAATGAAATCCCACAGCACGTTTGCCTAACCGTGTCCCTGTCTTAGGGGCCAACCAGAGCGCCGTCCCCGACGTCGGCACAGCGGCACGCACATACGTATGTAAGGCTCTTACCGGGCATAGCGGATGATGCGTGCTCCCACATTTTAAAGCCGGTACAGTAAACGGCTTAAAAATGTGCGCCTCACGTTCATTCTTGGCCACAAAATGAACGGAAGGGGCCAAAGTGACTGACCCCAAGGAAGGTGAAAAACTCATGCAATTCGGGGCCCTCGACATGGCAGTCAACTCCGAGACCCTCCCGTAGCCAACGCTAAAAGAAACAAAGTTTTATCAAGCAGATGAACAGGTGTTGGGTTAGTGGTGTAGATGGGTGAGGTAAGGAGCCTGAGAGCCTTCGCCAGAGACCATTAAGGCGGTATCCGGCGTGGGGGCGGTCTGAGCCTAAAGCAGGATTTCATGAAAAAAGACAGCTCCTTGTGAGGGAGCACCAGCCCCGTCAAGGTCTCAAAAGGCTCCCTAATAGCGGACAGGTGGTTCTTAATGGTGTTGTACATGTATGTGCGTGTCGCAAACAAGTGATTAAGGTAATGGAAGACTAACGCAACCGACGGAACTGTTTGTTCGGTGTCATTGATCCATTTAGTGAAAGTATTCCAATGAGACTCGTAAGTCTTCCAAGTAGCCTTAGTCCAGTGCTGATTAAGCATATCAGTCAAGCAATGTCCATATTTCGGCAACCACCCTGCCTCACAAACATCCACGATGCGAATGCCAACGAGGTCCCTAGGTCTCCAATCTGTCCCAAGTGGAAGTCTGAGACAGACAGGGGAACGGGACTCGGGCACCATCGCTTCAGCTGAGCGTACCAGGCTTGGGCCGGCCAGAGGGGCGCGATTAACCAAACCTTGCCACGGTACTCTCTCAGCCTGGGTAGGACTTTGCACATAAGCAGTGCGTCGGGCGGTGGAAAAGCGTAAATCGACTGCCACCTGCTCCAGTCCTCGCTGAAGGCATCCGGCCCCCCCGCCTGAGTACAAGTCCAGCGGGTGAGGTAGTCCGGCAGCTTGTTCGTCCCTGAGGAGGCGAACAAGTCCACCTGCGGATGGCCCCAGGAGCCTGCGAGGTCGTCGAAAACGCTTTGTCTTAATGATCATTCTACCTTGGTGCTCTGTCCTCTCGACAAAGCATCCGCCCAAAGATTGGCCGTCCCGGGCAGGTAAGTCGCATGCAGGGTGATGCTGTAATGATCGGCCAGGTAAAACAATTTCTCCGCCAGGTCTTGGAGCACAACAGACCTGGAGGAGCCCTGCTTTTGGATACAATGAACCGCGGACATGTTGTCCATCCTGAAGGCCACCGACTTGCTCGTGAGGGCCAGTCCGTGATCCCGCAGGAAGAACAACGGTACCAACAGTTCCAGGGCATTGATGTGGAAGTGTGAGAGCCCCGACCACCTGCCGTGGTTTTGATGTCCCATGTCTGATTGATAGCCCCACCCCACCTCGCTCGACGCATCTGTGTCTACCCAGATGGTCGGCGGAGGAGCAGTCCAGGGCACAGCCACAGAGAGCGTGCCCCGAGCGACCCAGTGTGTCAGTCTCAGATGTATTGAGCGCGGTACCGTCCACAAACGGTAAGGGGGCGAGATAGGGAAGTGCCTGTTGCCCAGCTGAATGAGGCGTTTTAGTCGGAGCCGGCCCAAGGGCACGGTCAGAGACGCCCAATTCAAAGACCCTAGTAGGGAGTCCCAGATTTTTCGTGTTATCGAGATCGAGTGCAACACGACAAAGAGCTTCCTTCGAAGTTTCGCCACATTCACTCGACTCTGGGAAACGGTGGCGCTTTGGAGATCCCAGTGCAAGCCCACCCACGTCACTTCTCGTGACGGTGAGAGGCAGGACTTGGGAATGTTTAGTTTGAACCCCAGGTTTGTGATATGTCTGACTACAGTGAGCGTGTCTTGTACACAGTGTGTGAGAGAGTCTGCGGAGATGAGCCAATCGTCCAGGTAAAACAGGATCTGAATCCCTTGTAAGAGCAAGGGGGTCAGAGCCTGCTTCACCAGGTTGGTGAAGACCCGCGGTGCTATGTTGAGGCCGAATGGTAGTCTGGTGAATTGAAACACCCGTTGATCCGACTGCAGTGCTAGGAAGCCCTGGAACCGAGGAGCCATCGGCACATGCCAATAAGCATCCTTCAGATCCAGGGTGACCACCCAAGACAAGGGCTTGAGTGCCAGGCATACCTGGTTGATGGTGAGCATGCGGAAACGGGTGTTCACAATGTGAGAGTTGAGGACTGAGAGATCGACCACCGGCCTCATAGCAGCTCAGTCCTTCTTTGGGACCAGAAACACATGAGACAGAAATACCTTTTGTGTAGAAGATATTTCCTTGATAACGCCTTCCTCGTGCATGGACATGATCACTTGGGCCACTTCCTGAGACATTGGTCGCTGTCGGGGAGGGCACCTGAGAGGAGGCCTGGACCTCCACCTCCAAGTCAGACCCTTCTTGACCACCCGACGCGCCCACGACCGGTGGGGCCATTGCCGGTAGTGGGGGCGGAAAAAGCCGGTGCGGGTGCCTTGTGTCAGGCCCATCACTGCTTCGACGAGATGGTTGGGCGAGGGAAGAGGGGACTGGCCAGGAGGAACTACGCGTTTTTTGGCGCGGAGCCCCTCTTGGACTTATCGTAGTGGGAGCTAGAGCCACCACGTCCTCCTCCAGACGTCCCCCCGCCCCGCCGAAACGATGGACGAGCCTCGCGCTCCGGCCTATCCCCCTCCAGGCTGTGTCTGGCAGCGGAGGAACTGGGGCCCTGTGCCTGCCAGCGCCGCATCCCCTCTTGACGGGGACGGCGATCCGGGGACCGACGACCACGGAAGGCGGGTACACCATGCCCCTTGTGAGCCAGTCCCCTGGCCACACCTCTAGCCTGGCGCCCTCTGCCGGCGACAGACCTGCCCCCGCGTCCGCGGGTGGAGGAGGATGAAGTGGGCTTCTCCACCACCTTCCGTTGAGCAGAGTACGTGTCACTCTGCGCCAGTAAGAAAGCCCCTTGCCAAGCCTCCTCAGGGAACAGTCCAGGGGTCAGAAGGTCAGTCAGTAGGAGGCGGTTGCGGACATCGGCAGGGGCCTTCTTACAGAAAGCTACCCGAAGTTGTTGACGACAACGAGTGGCTTCATGGAGGGAGTGGCGGATGTCCTGAACAGGGTTGAGGGCAAGCTGCAGGGTGATCCGTCGGACATGCTCAAAACCTTGGCGATGATCAGCCGATTCCAGCGACTCAATAAGGTGGAGGTGAACCCGCGCCATTTCCAACTGAGCAAGAAGAGTTGAAAGTTGGCGCGCCGCTCGCTGACGGAACTTAAAGTCCCGGTCCAGTGGTGACTTCTCCGGTGCCGTGAAAAAGGAACACGGAAGGGGGCCCACCGACAGTTTGGGAGCATTGAGCCACTCCCACACAGGCAGAGGGAAGCCCGAGGAGGTAAGGAGCATGCCCGACAGAAAAGATGATTCCAAGGATGGGATGGCCGGCAAGGTCTCAGCCATGGACTGACCAAACTCCACTGCTTCACGGATCCATTCACCCCAGGGACCCGGACAGACGTGCGGGAGTTCGAGCATCAGGACCCCGTCCCGATCTCGCACATTCCTGAGGTACGGCGTCCCTGAGATGGCAGAGAGGGAGTGGACATCCGCAGACAGGTCTTGGCGGGAGTAGTCAGCCCAGGGCTTGGTGGCAGTGTAAGGCAAGACCGACGGACGATATGAAAAATACCGCATGTCTTGCCGGTTAGGGTACACCCTCACATCGACCTCAGGGACCAGACCCTGTGGAGTAATGGCCCTGAAGACGTTTTTCTCATTCACCTGGATAGCCCAGCCTTCCGGCACAGCCCGCTCTCCGGTCGGCAGGTGGACCGCCCCCTCAGGGTTGGAGGCGATCACAGCTCTCCAAGCAACAGAATTTCCATACAGGGATGGCATCTTGACTTTGGGGATCTTAAACTTGGAGAGAGGCGGCACGGAGAGGGGGTGAGAGAACAACCCCAAACCCTGGCCCGGGATAACAACGGGCCAGAGAGAAGTCGTAGGCGGTGTCGGAGGTGCAGGTGATGAAGTAGATGATGACAACGGTACCACGACCAGGAGAGCAGGCCGAGATGGGATGTGGTCGGCAACAGGTGGGAGAGGAGCCACAAGCGGAGTCTGCAGAGGCACCGGGTTAGTAGTACCCAACCGGGAGACCACTGCCTCCATGGCCGCCGTGACAGAGGAGAGGATGTCCGCCTTATTGGAGGCCATCTCAAGACGAATAGACGCCAACTCCGCCCGTAACTCCGTCTCCGCAGCAGGAGGGAAGGACGTCTGTAGAGGAGACAGGGAACCAGCCTCACTGGGCCCACGGGCCCCATGGTCCGTGAGCGGGGAGAACTCAGGGGATGGTGGAGAGGACTGTGCCGCCACGTCGGGGTCCTCCTGGCCCGAATCAGGTGCACCGTCCGAAGACGAGTCGACCCCCATATCCTCGTCCTCCAGCCGATCAAAATCCGCAACCTCCATCTCAAGAACATCGTCTAAATGGTCAGGGAGACGAGGAGGAGACTGCTGGCCACAAGGGATCGAGGCGTCGGAACCCCCAGGTTGAGGAGGAGGCGTGGAGGGCATCGCCGCTGGGACCACCACAGCCGGGCCCGCCATAGGGAAGAGGCCGGGACCCCTCATAGGCTGGGAGGCAGGCAGAGGCTCGAACTCCACCCCACCAGTGGCCGAAGATGGTGCAGGATGGAGAACGACCACCTCAGCAGGCGGGGCAGGACGGCGTTTGGCCCTGAAGACCGTGGAACCCTGCGAAGGAGGGGGGCTCATCTTAAGATGAGGAGAAGCAAGGCGGGGCCGATCAGCAGGGGACGGAGATCGGCGACGTTTCTTCTTGCCAGAAGCTCCAGAAGTCATGGATAGGTCAGAGGGAGGCACACGATGGTCATGACGCCTGGGGGCCCGCTCCCTGGAACGCGCCCTCCCGCCCGCCTGACCCGAACTCCCGGGAGGGGAGCCCCGAGCCGTATGAGGAGAGCGAGAGTGACGAATAGTAGGGGAGCGGGAACGGCGTGCAGCATCGGAGGTAGGTGGGATCCCTAACAACACCCGGACGTCATCCTCACGGAAGGAAGGAGCCCTGTGCAGGACCATTTGGACGTGACGGGAGATGACGTCCCATGATCGGCGTAGAGATGTCCTGGCCCGTTGTCCTTCCGCCGACGTAGGGAGAGTCTCGAGTAGTTGAAGAGCGGAGAGACACACCCCACATCGGCGGGGATCGTAAACATCCTTCCCATAGCAGGCCGTGTGGAGGCAACATTCCCGATGATCCCGCAAGGCCGTCCGCTGACACGTCGGCCGAAAGCAGGGAGGAGCCGGCATCACAGCACTGAAAAATGGGGAAGCATTACCCACCAGTAGAGGTGAGACAGGCAATATGAGGCAGTAGAGCCAATGCAGCATGTAAGACTCAATAAGACAATATCCAGTAAGAAGCTATGTAGCAAGTATAACAGGAAAGTCAAAAGAAAACACCCACACCAGAGACCCTCAACACCAGGGCTGGGACAAGCCCCTTAGCGAGGCCCAACCCTGGGAACAGGTCCTAACCAAAATCATGGGGAAAGTGGTACCCTTCGAAATACCTGAGAACCCTCTGTGAGAGCGGAGGGAGGAGGCGACAAAGCGGCGGCGGCGTAGGGACAGCCGGCAGTAGAGCGGGCACCAGCTGGAAGGAAAAGGTCAAGTGTGAGCAACCCAACAGTACCCTATAAGTGTAAATAGGGGCGGGGAGGGAATCCAAAACACACAGGACATCGCCACTTTGGGTCGAGTCCTAGGACTTTTCAGGTGGACTTTGGGTCCTCCCAGTATACAAGGAGGACGCCCGTAGGGCGGGAACCAGGTACAGACGGAGGACACAAGGAACAGGACATAAGGGATAAGAAAACAGCCAATCAGCCGTTGTCCAAAAAGCCCTGTCCAGGTACATGAAGAGGGGGGCAGAGCAGGGCGCATAAACCAAGTCAAGTGAAAAGCTATGTGGCCTAGGCCTTGACAAGGCACAGGGCACATCAAAAAGATAAAGGCGCTTCTAGGGCGGATTTAAAAAGATGAAGGAGCTGAGGACACCAGAAGACCCTTGCCTGTGTGGCGAAAAAAACGTGAGTTATCACGAAAATCGAGTCAACTTGTCCAAGCATATCCTCCCTGTGAGCGGGGCCCCTATCGCGTACAGTTTCCAGACATCCCCCCCCCTTTTTAGTGATCAAGTAACCACAGGCAGGGGAAGAACAGAAACATGTACTGTAAGAAAAACGAGAATTTAACCGAGAGCAACTAGACCGAGACTTCCCAGTCAGTGGAGACAAAAGGAAGGCAGAAGGAAAGGACCTGTGTGGATCATTCCAACGGCGGGCAGCTCAAGGCAAAAACCGATTAGCTTAAACACACAATTTAATGAGAATTTTAACAAGAGCGTAGAAGACCAACCAGCAAGTCAGTAGAGACAAGAGGAAAACAGAAGGACAGGACTATGTGGCCCAATCCGACGGCGGTCAGCTCAAATTAAAAAACACAGGCCTAGCCTAGTTACACAATTCACATAAAAGAGAAAAGACTAGGGCAGCGTCAATCCCTAAGTGAAAAAACCTAGTAACAAAGCTAAACACTGCCCGAGAAGCCCCACAAGTACGTTAAATTAATAAAATAAAAGGAGGATAGCCTAGGGCTTGACCGACATTTTCACCAGAACCACGTATCCACGAGTCAAGTAGGCCCGGGGAAACGAAAAGGAACTGACAAAAGCATGAACCATGCGAACGAAATACAAGACCACCAACTATGGACAAGTTTAATAAACAAGTCAGAAGGGCTATAGGTCAGTTGAGACCAAAGCAGCATGTTTGTGAGAGAATAAAGGCTATGTGGCCTATGCTCACACAAAGCAGAATCCAGAGAAACTTCATGCTCAAGTCTTATAAAACATCGACACGTAGTCATATGAAAAAACAATAAAACAAAAAGTCACAAAGGGAAAGAAACACAATGCATCCCGCGGGAAGCATATCCCTCCTCCCCCCAAGGTACGTTAAGGGTAGTTAAAGTGAACATGAACCCGAAAAGCGAGGGTAGAATAGACACACAACGACCGCTACGCGGCGTTGAGGACCAACCACCCCGAAGAAAACAAATAAATAAACACGTCTCCAGCACTACGCGCACACCCATAAACACGCCATAAAGCCGTAGTAAAGTGCTGCCTACATCACTGAACATCCTTCTAAAACCTCAACAGCCTGAAAAGGCTCACACTCACTAACAGTTGAAGCGAAGGGGATGCAAAGCAGGCACTCGCGAAGCACAGACAAAAAAGGCGTGTGACATCGACGGTGGGCGCGAAGTGACTGATACTTTGGCAGGTCCTGGCGCAGGCTCATAGAACATGGAGCATGGCTCAGAGGAGAGCAGCTAGATTAAATGGGTAACTATAAAAATTCTTTCTCTCCTTCGCTATCTCTTCTTTCCTAGTCGTCTCGGAGTGTGTACAACGTGCCTAGTAGTGAATTGAGGTGCAACTCTAGAGATTATTTGGTTACTTCGCGTGAGTACCGATAAATCGGCCCGCTGTGGTAGCAGCTGAGATCATAAGCTCTACGTTGGAAACGTAGAGACTGCTACTAAATAGAGTAATTTGCAATCCTATATAGTTGGAAAGCAATATTATTGTTTAATTAACACATTCTTCTCTGAATTATACTTTTACATTATATATATTTTAAAATGATAGGTCTGTCATGAGTAAATTGCCTGTTTTTCAAAACTTAAAATCTGTATGGTCCACAACTCCACATGTGCAGTGTCTTTGACAAATTCGCTTTAAGTTGTTCTCCAGTATTATGTGCATTTGGTAACGGCAGATAAAACCTTGTTACCTTAATTTAATGCTTCCAAAACCCAAATTCTTCATTTTACTACCCGTCCAGAACCCCCAGAGGACTTTCCCTTATACTTCAACAATACACAAATCAATCCTTCATCTTCTCTCAATATTCTTGGTGTCTCTTTTTCTTCTGCTCTCACTTGGAAGGACCATATTACCAATCTTGCTAAGGCAGCCTCCCAGAAACTGGGTGTGCTCAACCGCCTCAAGGGGTTCTTTACCCCTGCACAGCTTAATCTTGCTCTGTACAGGGGCACAGTCCATCCTTGTATTGAGTATTTTTCACATGTGTGGGGAGGTTCCTCTCACACCGCTCTCCTAGACAAAGTTGAAAGGAAGGCCTTTCGTATCATTAACTCCCTTCCACTCACCAACTCTCTGCAATCTCTCTCTCTCCGCCGCAATGTTGCATCTCTCTCGCTATTTTTGTCGCTACTATAATAATCAGTGTTCCTCAGAGCTTTCCCAGTGTATACCACCTCCTCTACGTAGGGCACGTGATACCCGTTTTGTAACACAATCCCACCCCTACTCTGTGCAACTCTCCAACCCAAGAGTGAAATGTTACTCTCAAACTTTCTTCTATTCAATAGCTGAGCTCTGGAACTCTCTCCCAGAATAAGTCTTTCCCTCTTCCTATGATTTAAATTGCTTCAAACTCTGTGTGTCCAGGCAGTTTAGCTCGAAAATCCCTTGATTTTGGCCCTGTCACTTTTTCAACTCTGGGGGAGGCACTTACTACTGCCTTTTGCCTTCCTCACTCACATAGAAAACAAATATATGGCTTAACATCATGACGAGTTTGATGTGCACGATGGATTGGTTTTGCCCAATATTAATGATCCGTCAAGGGTGGTGAAGCTGGTGTAATAGGTTGGTGTCGTTGTCGTTGTTTCCTAGACAATCCGGAGTCCCTTCAGGCCATAGCTAGAACCGGGCGTTCCAACAGAGTGTATGTTGGGTTAATGGCATGCGTGATTGAGTGCATAGTGAAGTCTTCCATAGTGTTTTATGGTATGGGGTACAATGTTACAGCCTGGACAGTCATTAGCCACGGACTCATCCAGCCTCCTCTGGTAGCTGAGGAGAGCCAGATGATGCCTGAAGCACAGCCTAACCAGGTGGACTCTGTCTTCCCGGGGGAGGGTTGATTCTGAGAGGTCGATGTCTCCGGGGTCGCGCGTATAGTTGTGTGTAATCTTGTGGTGCCTTGATAGAGCGGTAATCTGAGAGCTCGATGTTGTGGGGTCGCGTGTATAGTTGTGCGTTGTCTTGGAGTACTTGATAGAGCGGTGAGTTATATGAGTATGGATGTATTTCTGGAAGTTGGTTTGTGGTGGACAAAGGGAGAGTAATGGTAGTATTGCTATAAGATATATCGTGTGTGGGGAGTTGCTTTGATGTTCCTTAGTGTGTGTGGTTGTCTTGTAGTGTAGCAGATAGTGTGGATTTATAGAGGCTGCAGCAAGTGTTTGTGTGCCTCGCATGTCTAGATGGTCTTTGACTTTGAGGACTTTTGTTTTTTAGTACAGTATACAGTATGTGGTCTGTAGGGGTAGTAGCTGTGCAACCTGTGATAATTTTTAGTGCTTTTCCTGTATGGTCTGTAAAGTGTTGTGGTATGTGTGTATCAATGAGGTTTGCGGCCTATGCAGGGCTTGCGAAATAAGTGAGCGTATAATGATGTATAGGCCTACTGTGGTGGTATTTTTTTTTGTTACTGTCGAATGTTGTGTTAGCAAGTGATTTATTTTATGTTGTGCCTAGGATCTTTTGGTGTATGTCTGTGTGGTATTGGATTGTTGTTTATTAAGAGGTGTGGTATGTATTGGTGTTATTTTGTCCAGTTTTTAAGAACTGTAGCTGTGGATTTGTATTGGATAAAAGGCAGGATGTCTGTGCGAGTGTCTCCCCCAAAGCAAAAAGAGTGACAAGGAGCCAAATTCAAGTGACGTAACTGATGTTAAGGTCATAACACACAAAGTTTAAAGAAATTTAAGTCATAGGATGAAGGAATCATTTATTGAGGGAGATAGTTCCAGAGTTCACTTGTTGAGTTGAATTCAGAAAGACTGAGAAAATTTGCCAATTCTTGGTTCTTGCATGAAGTGTGCCAAGGTATGGTTGTAGAAGAATGGTGGCTGTGTTTGCGTTTTGCTGTGCGCATGAGAGTGTAATGTCGTCTGTGTAGGAGGCAATTTTTATTTGTGGTGTATTTGGTGCAGGTATGTCATGTATTTACAGTATAAGTTGAAGAGTGTAGGTGACAAAACAGAGCCCTGTGGGACCCCGTTTGTGAAGTTTCTGGCGATCGATGACTGACCAGCAAATGATACAAGGGTATTTCTGCCTGACAGACAGTTGACCAGCCATCTTGTTGTGTTGTTGTGCTTGGTTATGTAATATATTTTGTTTGTGAGGTTGTGGCGAGGAATGGCATCGGAAGCTTTACTAATGTCTAATGTAATGAGTTTTCTATGTGAGGGATGGGCTGAAATTGCAGCCGTCAAAATGGTCAAATACATTTTGTGTGAGGTTTGTAAGAAGAGTGTAATGGTCTCACTCTCTCACTAGCTTCTATCACTATTACAATAATCAGTTTTTCAGAGCATTCTCAGTGGCCCTTACGGAGAGTAGGGTGCACCCGCCTTGCAACATATTTCCAGACCTTGTTCTGTCCAACTCTCTAACCCAAGAGTGAACCGATTATCCCAGTCTGTATTCTACACAAGTAATTTAAGCTCTGGAACTCTCTCCCTTAATCTGTCTTTCCCTCAGCTTATGACGTCAACCGCTTCAAGCTCCGTGTGTCCAGATATTTCGACTCTATAAGTGCTTCCAGATGGTGAGTATCATGTTGTATAAGAATAGTGTGATATGTGTTAAATGTTGATGTCTACAGCTTGAATATCCTTACAGTAGCCTATATCCTGAAACTCGCCAAGTGGTCAATTGGTATATAGTGTTCTTTTCTTTCTTTCTCTTTTGTTTGTATAGGGGTGCCATGGTCAATCGTTCACCCCCCCCCCCCCCCCCCCCCCCCCTCCTCCTCGGCCCTCTCTCTACCCCTTTGTTCATTAAATATCCCCTATCATCTACCCTCCTCCCCTATCCCTCTACATGGAGTAGACTGTCCTCTATCCTCCCCCCCACCTATCCCTCTACATGGATCGAGTCCTTTTCATCTGAAAAGCATAGGGCTACGGAGATTTCCAAAGTCGAAATTGAATATTTTGTGCCGTTACAATAAAGACTTTTTTTCTTCAGTTATAAAATTCATGGCACTGAATTTAATTCCTAGTTTCATATCTACTCAGCATCTTTGAACAATTCGCTTGTCTTTTTGTGTTCATAGTTTGGCAATCAGACACGGAGATGAACATAAAAGGGTATACAGGGTTGATCACGTGGCAAGGGGCCAAGAACTTCAAATTTCAAAACAAACGAAGATGTATATTCATCAGTTGACTGTACAGGCCTGTGAAAGAAGTATATAAAGCTGAACTTTTCATCAGAAAATGATCAGGAAAATTTAATGATTTTTTTTGTTTCCGGACACTTGTATTTCGGAGGTACGCTTAATCAATTTGAGGCTTCAAATGTATCATAAATAAGGGGGTAGGGTTTATTTATTAGTTTATTTGTGTATGTTTTTATTATTGCTTAATAGTTTCCTCCCTGGACCTCCATCAAACTTATTATATCCTCTTCAAGATATATTTTATATTTTTCGGTAGAAAAATGTCTCGAAATTCATCCAAAATTTAAGGCTCGCTTTCGCTCGCCAGGAAAAAAATTACACCTAAATGGCACGAAAGGTTTTAATATTGATAAAGAAATGGGATGAAATGTCTTAAATCGACAAAGTAATGGGACGAACGTGTTAGAATATCAACACTAATGGGGCTAAACAAGAGGGAGATGGGGGTCCCGAAAAAGCAACTACCTCCTTAAAATTATTGAGTATTTTAAGTGATTGACCTTTCTATCTCTGTATTAGAGGGGATTATAGGTACATATAATGGAATGTTACAAGGGACACTTTAATTTACCTTTGCATGCCTTTCTTAAACACTTCAGTACGGGTGAAGTTAATTATCTTTTACAGTATTCTAGCTATCATTAGACGATTTTACTCTGTTTAGGAAAGATATATGTGATAGTCAACGAATTTATGGAGATATATACACCTCTCTGATTAATAAACGTCCTTCCTAAGATGAATATAATGGTATAATAATAGCCACAATATAAGGAATAATCTAATTAATTAATTTCACTCCCAACACCAAACACCTCCCAATGAATAATGGCGACACCCGTACTTAAATGGTTCAAGTGATTTTTTTTTTTCCGGATCCTCTTCTCCCTCATGCTTAGCCCCAATTAGTTTTGAGATTCTAGGACGTTTGCCTCATTAGTTTGGCGAAATTAAAACCTAGCTTTCACCCCATTTCATTTTCAATATTAAGACTTTTCGTGCCATTTAGGTGTCGAAACATAGCCTATTTATCGAAGAATTGGGTAGCCAGGTGGCACCCGAGGGCCCTTTGCGGCAATATTCGACGCAAAAGTTTGATCTCGTAGCTTGTTATTTTGAGGCTTTCACAATGGAATCGAAAACTAGATCAGAGGTAGATTGTGTTGGCTAGTTTAATTCTTATGGAACTTATATTGCCGTAATAATTGACGAAATAAGCGCTCGTGTGACACTGCAATAATGGTGGATTTACTCGAGAGCATTTCCCGCAACTTTTATCCATAACTCTCAACTGGCAGCTTCTGTAATAGACTTCTATCAACATCGTGTCATTTTTTACAATCGACCTTTAGTCTATAATAGTCTGCCACGATATATATTTATTTTCTTTCGTAACATTGTTATTAAAGAAAACGAAAATATATTGTGGGAGTCTTTTATAAAATACGAAAAACAATTATTCGCTTCTTTATCTATGTTGTTTCTCAGAGTGTTGGGACTTGTACTGAAGGGAAAACATTTAATAATTAAGAGAAATAAATATTGGAGAAGTTTCACTACGTTTTTCGTGATTTATATTCGTTTTCTTATATCATTGCTACAATGTCGGTATTTTGATCTTATCATTGTCATACAAGTGCCCGATGTGTGTCAGTCTTCCGAATTGCAATTCAGAAGATAACACTTATTGAAAAAGGGCTCCAGTCCTGCCGCTTTTCTTGACTTACAGTCAAACAGTGCTGGTTTAATAATCAAGAAGGGTTGATAGCCTCTGAAGGCATATTTTAACTGTACATTTACAAATATAGTTATGTATTCAGCTAATACTAAGCAGATGGGTACCCTGCCCGATCTGCTGTTCGATTCCAAGATGTATTCGAACAAAAATACCATCATGTCAGAGTGTGAGGATTTGGAATACTTGGGATCGGGAAAATATGGCACAGTGTATCTAGTACAGTATCGTGGACAAACGGCAGTCAGAAAACTAGGTACTAAGTGTGCTTCACTACAGGATTTCCTAACTGAGGCTAAGACACTAATTGACGTGAACGGTGCAGGAGGAGCCCCACGTCTGTTAGCTGTGGCTCGGGACCATCCTTGTCTGATAATATCTTATTGTGACGGCACGGAGCTGGATGAGGTAACTTGCCCCTATGCAATTCGTCATGAGAGTTTGTGGTGGATGAGAGCATTCTTCAGTTTGGCATCAAAATTGTCTCAGTTCCACTGGACGGGATATGTTCATAATGACATTAAAGGCAACAATGTCTTGCTTAATATGGATAATATGAACTATCCTGAGGCCATGATTATTGACGCCGGTCTCGCTTCTAACACGGGCATCCCACCACCTAAATGCAAGAACCACTCACCCGACGATTACAAGAACTTTCCTAACTATGTCCCTGAGTTTTTCTTTGGCTTTATCAGTCACCCAGCCAGCGATGTTTTCGGTTTGGGGAAAATGTTTCAAGGTCAACTGAAAATTATCAATTCTCGCAGGACGTCCGAGCTGCTGTGGCCCTCGGAGTTTATAAACCTTATCTCATCAATGGAAAGTTGAGGGAGTGGTGGGAGGGTGGGGGGTACCATCAGAGGTGAATGGGAATGGTAGTGCACTTGTGGACGTATGTGTGGGGAGGAGGCTGTGGATAGCCAACACCTTCTTCCGACACAGAATGATCCACAGGTACACGTGGAAACGGATGTTGACGATGAAGGATAAGACAGTGGTGGAACGAAAGTCATTGATTGATTATGTATGTGTGGATGAACGAATGAAGAAATCTGTGATGGATGCTAGGGTGTATAGGGGTATTGGAGGGGGTCTGTCTGATCATTATGTAGTGGTAGCTAAGGTTAGGATACAAAAGAAGTGGGTGAGGAGAGCGGGAGGGAGGCGAGAGGAGGGTGGAATGGTGAGGAGGGTGGAGAGGTTGCAGGAGGAGGAAGTCAGGGAGGAGTACAGGAGAGCAGTGGAAAGACGACTAGGTGGGTTCGACCTGGAAGTTATGGAAGAAGTGGAGGAGATGAGCAAGGTGTTTAAGGATGAGATCTGTGCAGCATGTGAGGAGGTGTGTGGAGTGAGGAGAAGAGGGAGGGGAGTGAAAGGTACAGCATGGTGGACAGAAGAGGTAAGAATAGCTGTGGAAGAAAAGAAGAAAGCATATAGAGAGTGGTTGGGTAGTAGAGGGAATGAAGATTCCGAGAGACAGAAACGAGCGAGGTACGTGGAGAGTAAGAGGGTGGTGAAGAGAGTAGTGAAGGAAAGTAAGAGAAGAGTAGATGAGGAATTTGGAAGGAATCTGAGTGTAAAATGGAGGGAGAGTAAGAAACTGTTCTGGAAAGAAGTCAAGAAAGTTAGGGAAGGTAGCAAGGGAAACAGTAAGGGTGTGAAAGATAAGAATGGGAGAATGCTAGCCGAGAAGCAAGAGAGAGTCGAAAGATGGAGGGAGTACTTCAGTGAGTTGCTAAATGAAAGGAATGAAGAGCCAGCAAACATAGCTGGATATGGTATGGGAGGGAGAAGAAGAGAAGTAGTGGAGGAGGAGGTGGGGATCAGGAGGTCAGAAGTGTGGGAAGCCATGAAAAGAGTGAAGTTGGGGAAAGCACCAGGAACAGATGGAGTGTGTGGGGAAATGTTGAGGTATGGTGGTGAGATAGTGATAGAATGGGTATGGAAAATGTGCAAACTAGCATGGGAGAAGGGGAGTGCACCCGATGACTGGAAGACTGGCATAATAGTCCCCCTATATAAGGGCAAAGGGGAAAGAGGAGTGTGTGGTAACCACCGAGGAATATGTCTTCTAAGCGTAGTAGGGAAGGTATACAGTAGGGTAGTGATTGAGAGAGTGAGAGTGAGAACGGAGAAATGGATAGGCGACGAGCAGGGAGGGTTTAGGAAGGGAAGAGGATGTGTAGATCAGATTTTTACCCTGAATTGTGTTGTGGAGAAGTATCTGGAGAAGAAACAAAAGGTGTATGTTGCCTTTATGGACTTGGAGAAGGCCTATGACAGAGTGGATAGAGAAGGTTTGTGGAAAGTACTTAGAATATACGGAGTAGAGGGCAAGTTGCTGAAAGCAGTGAAGAGCATGTATGAGGGTGCAAAGGCGGCAGTACGTGTGGAGAGTGAGCAGAGCGAGTTCTTTGACCTGAATGTTGGTTTGAAACAGGGGTGTGTGATGTCCCCGTGGTTGTTTACTGTATATATGGATGGAGTTATGAAAGAAATACTATCAAGAGCAGTGGATGTTGGTGTATCGCTGAAAAGGGAGGGAATTGAGTGGAAGCTACCTATACTGCTGTTTGCGGATGATACAGTTCTGATGAGTGATAATGAATGGGAGTTGCAGGGTCTGGTAAATGAGTTTGGAACAGTGTGCGAAAAACGGAATTTGAAGGTAAATACGGGGAAGAGCAAGGTTATGGTCTTCGAAAGGGGTGAAGTCACAGAGTGTGAGGTGAAGCTGAACGGTCAGGCTATGGAGATCGTCAACTCTTTTAAGTATCTGGGCAGTGTGTTGAGTAAAGATGGGACTATGGATGAAGAGGTGCGGGAGAGGGTACAACAGGGGAAGAGGGTTGTAGGAACGCTAAAAGCAGTAACAAGAAATAGGGTGGTCAGTATGGAAGTGAAGAAGTCCTTGCATGACAGTGTGGTAATCCCGACACTGACTTATGGAAGCGAAGCATGGACGTTGGTTGAGAGACTCAGACCAAGAGTGAGAGCAGTGGAAATGAATTACTTAAGGAGTGCGTGCGGAGTTACATGGAGGGATAGACAGACTAATGAGGAAGTAAGAAGGAGGTGTGGTGTGGAGGTAGATGTGCTGGAAAGTGTGAAAAGGAACAACTTGAGATGGTTCGGCCATATGGAACGTATGGAAAGCGAGAGAATGACTAAGAGGGTGTACGAGAGCGAGGTGGAGGGACAGAGGGGGAGAGGTAGACCGAATATGAGGTGGAAGGATGGAGTGAGGAACTACATGAACGAAGGCGGTGCTGGTTGGGGGGAGGGGCGTCGACTGACTGGGGACAGAGGTGCATGGGGGCGGTTCGTTCGTGGCCACCCCTTCGGGGATCACGGCGTCAGGCAATAGATAGATAGATAGATCTCATCAATGGTATATCATAATCATAGAAAACGCCCATCACTAAACAGTGTTATTGAAACTCTCCGGAGAGTAATTGCCATAATCCAACACAAGATAATAGGCGAGGGTAAAATGGTTAGTGTTGATGCCATTGACGGGTGAAGGAAGGAAAGGCTTGTTAGTGTTGACGCAAACTGTTGATTCTCCTATAACTCACCCAGTCAGGAATCGTTAGTAGAATTGACACTATTAATAAGGCCATATATTATTTATTTATTTTTATTGTTATTTTCAAATGATTTTATTTTGCTTAGAAACAATCTCAAGAAATCAGTGGGTTAAAGACTATGTCAATAATTAACCCTCTAACTCCGAAAGATATTTCCTAAGCTGATAAAAAGACGTTTGAAGATAGCTACATATATAAATATTTGGCAATATCTGATTGGACCAGCGACCCTTCTCCGTGGAAAGAAACTATACCTTGTTCCAAATAGTTAGGCCAGATATCGTGAACCCTACCCTCTATAACTAAAAAAGAACTTGAGCAAATGGGCTGTAAATTTGCACACCTATTCCCTGTCTGACCCTTCCCAAATGGTAGAAATATTAGCTTGATTACTCTAGTCGTTTGTGAGTTATAGAAGTTAATGTTCAAGAGTTTTGGCCTATATATTTGGAACAGGCTATAGGTACTCGGTAAAAATATATGTGAGTTTAAAAAAGGTAATATAAAGGGGTGTTTGTTCTAGACCTCCTTCTCCCTCATGTTTAGCCCCATTGGTTTTAAGACTTTAAGACAATCTCCTCATTAGTTTAACGATGTCAAGATGTTTCGCCCCATTTCTTTGTCAATTTTAAGACCTTCGTGCTATTCAGGTGTCGATTTTTTTCCTGGCAAGCGATTGCGTGCCTGTAATTTAGGAGGAACCAGTCGGGTTATTTTTCTACCGAAAATGTACAAGTATTTCTCAGAGGGGGCCTTGGGGGTATTTTTTTAAGCTTTATGGAGGTCTAAATAGGAAACCAAATTAATAAGTAGGCTAAATACCTTTATATTTGTATTTAATAAATAAACTTTTTAAATAATTTCCACTTAATTGAGATATACTAGACCTTATCTTATAGGACCTTCCAAAGCTGAATACAATCGTCTAATGCTAGCCTGTATAAAGCGATAACAGGCATCCTAATACTGAAAGGGTTAATAAAGTGTTTGTTACGACCGGCACTACGAAATAAACAAGGGCACTCAATATTGGACTAGATGATAGGCTATATCTGCAACAACGGTACGCTAATTCCAAACCCTCGAACTATTACGCCGGTGAACAAAACACTTAAAACCCTCCAGAGTTAATCTACTGGATAACGGGGTATCAATTAACTGGGGTTTAGTGCACTTCTACAAAGGCTTACCGATGACGGCAAAGCCTACTCACAACAGGAGTACTTTACGTTAATAAAATGCTCTTAAGTAATAACAATGCTTGAATAAACTATAATAAGATTTAATAAAGGAGTATATGCTTACGTTAACTTTAGTGTGAGTCTGTACTCAACACTAAACTCTACAATGCTCTATGAAAACACTGGAAGTCTAGTCCTACAGCAATCAGATAAAGAATCTTCTGAAAACGTCTGATGCTCTAAGATGCTCGTTAATATAGAACAGAAATAATGCAGGGGCAGGACACCAAAGCGTGTATCTTAAATACACCAATAAGTAGGATACATATATATATAACAAGGGAGTGCAACAACTCTGTGACAGCACTAATAATCGCCACTCAAAACAGTACTTCCTTAGCCAACTAAACAGCCAAACTGGGTTGTGTACTATGCATCAACCTAGGCTAAAATAAGGCGTGAATAATTCCTAAAGCATACACAATTAAAGTTAATAAACACAATGCTGTCTTTCTCACTAATAAAGTCTAGCAGTGGCATAAAAGGTACTAAGAAACTAGGCAGAGCGCAAGCATGCTCGTAGCCTACTGCCTTCCCTTGAACAGATTTCCCTTATGTTACGTTAAGTGACTTGGAGGCTCTCTTGGTAAGTCCAGATCTCTAGTATCTAGTCTTGCCCTGGCGCCCCACAAAGGTCAACAAAATGAGGTAGCAATCATACAGGTAAGAGTAGGCAAAAGCCCTTTACCGGTATACTGCTACACTCGCAAAGGAAAATATGCACAAGGGTTACATGCTAGCTAGCTTCGTCGATGTTGTACAGGCTCTAACTTGCCACATACATAACTCAGACAACGACCAAAGATACCTTCCACTGTCTAGCATTAAATAATAAGAGAGAACAGCCCAATAATTAGAAGCACCCCATGGTACCATTTGACTATGACTCTAATAATCCCTAAAACTAGTGCATACATATATGGAGAGCTGGTGCTGGTAATACGACTGGCCGACTATGGAAGCCGTATGCAGAACCAGAAGGGATAAGTAATTGAATAAAGAGAGAAGTATGAAACCGAAGAAGTTCAGAGAGAGAGATAGTAGTATAGAGGGTTATATGGGGGACAGAATTGCAAGGGACATGTAGGACCTAGCACACCACGCCTAGCTCTGAGGAAGGTAGCTCCTCGGGACCCCTAGGATCACACACAAAGGCATGGTGGTCAGCCAATCACAGGCCGCTACATCACCAGGCAGCAGGGCTGCAGGTGCCAGGAACCACCAGCCAATCAAAACCGAGAGAAAGGACCACACGGGCGGGAACCTCCGGGAGGGAGGAGGGAGGAGGAAGAGCAACACTCACCTCCCCCACCCTGCTCGCTCGCTCTCTCTCTCTCTCTCCTTCACTACAATGCATCTTATATTCTAGCAATGATATAAAATACTTCTAAGTGTCACAGACAAGAATAAAGATCACCACTGATCTGTCTGTGACAACATGTACTCTATGAAAGAAAGAACATCGTTCTACGATTATTGTAGCCCATATCACTGCCCTGGCGAGCGCTAGCGAGTCCCGAGCACATTCTGGCAAGCTGACCAGCGTAACATGTTCTTAAAGTGGTGTAGCAGAACCACTTAACCCCTTTAGGATCATCTATGACACATTTTGGCAGTTTGTTCTGTCTATCTTTAGATGATTCCATGCAGATTGGGAAGGGGGTATGGAAGTCAGAGGGTTGCTTGAGACAGTCTTTACCCTTTTAACTCCCACAGATCCTTCCTAAGCTGCATAAGCTGTGGTGGTCAAGTGGTGAGCACGCTCGCGTGTGAATCTGAAAGACCCGGGATCGAATCCCTGCCACGGCGGACATTTAGTGGGTGCAGTAGTACGTCCTAGCATGTTTCACATGCTTGCACCCAGTCAAGGGACATCCTGATGACGTATACAGACTAAACACACATAACAAAGCCACTCCAACACCTTCCTCTCTCTCTAACACCCCTTCTCCCCTCTCAACACTCTTCTCTGAGCTAGTGCCGATAAAAATGGCATGGTCAGTCCTGTAAAGAATCGTAAGATTCAGAGTCGTAAAGATTCCAGGACGAGCTCATTAGCGGCGGATCCCCAGATCGACCGTGGTGATTGTCACCTAAACATCTACAAAAGTACAAAGTACAATGTTAGCCAGTAAACTGTCAAAAAAGCGTCATGATCCTCAAAGGGTTAACACTATCTGGGCCGACGTCTTGGGGGTTATTATGATTTTTTTTTTTTATTATTGAGGATTTTGCTTGCTTTTGCCATTTTCGAGCAATGTATTTTAGTTTGTCCAGTAGCCCGGTAGGCTAACAAAAACGCCTTCCCAGACTTGCTTCAATCTAAAAACTGGCCACCCAGACCCCCTTCAAACTGAAATTGTACACATTTTGATAGAATAATGTCCTGACCGAAGGCAGATTTATTCAAAGTTACAGGCTCGCTATCGCTCACCCAGAAAAAAATCTACACTTATATGGGACGAAGCGTCTTATCATCGACAAACTAATTGGATATCCAAACTGATGGAGCAAAACAGAGAAGGTCCAGAAAAACTCCCTCGGACCAAATAAGGTTAAAGTAAAGTGTCAAGAAGGGATGCTAGGCTTCGTTATAACAGTCGCTGGATTAGCAGAGAGAGAGAGAGAGAGAGAGATAGTTACATATAGTTACATAAATACACAGACTACACAGACCTTGCGGTCCCTACTAGGTAGTCCGGACTTAATGCTAAAATATAATTTGCTACAAAGTGGAAGGCAAGGATAGCAAAGAAGAAGGCTCTCTACCCACCCACCTCTCCCTCCGATCGTTGGTCGGCATGAAATTAAGTTGGGGAAAGAAGTCTCCCAGCAGAATGAGAAAAACTTCTACTGGAAAATTTATAGTAAAGAACGAAGATGCGAAATATTATAATATACTACTGATGCTTAACCAATGTGTTTTTTTATTTTTATTTATTTTTTGAGAGAGAGAGAGAGAGAGAGAGTACGTGTATTGCATATCCACATCCACAGAACGTCCTCGCATCCTCCTTTGTAATAAAATCAACATCCACAGTCACCTATAATATAGTATGTGTGAATGTGTATGCGAGTTCGCGGTTAACCCCTTCAGCACCATGATGCCTTTTTACCTTTGATTCTGGCTAAAAGTCGACGATTTAGTGTAGTTTAAGAAAGACATATGTTATTTAGAGGGTTTATTGAAATCATATTTACCCATTAGAGTCGTATAAGGTAGATTATAAGCTAAAGAAAATTGTCTAATAGTAACCGCAGGATATGATGAAAATTAATGGTGGTGAAGGGGCTAACCAGTCACGGCATGTAATTATGAAACATGATCAGGATCAGAGATACATACAAGAATAACAATGAGAGGCAGAAAACCCCTCCAGGGGGTAAGGGGGCCTTCATCTTATGGTGGAGGAAACAAAGTATATGCCCCACGCATCCTACTGCGTGTCGTAAAATGCGACTAATAGGGGGAATGTGGGTAGATTGTAGGCACCAATCAAACAGGGCTATACCCAGGAGAGGCTGTAGGCATTTGATAAGGAGTCGCTGGAACTCCTGTTTCATTTGCTTGGCCTGTCTTACTGATTCCCTTTGTGCCTCACTTACACAGAGAGTAATCCAGCTAGCTCTCACAAACACCTCCTCTTCCTATCCACTTCACTACACTAAACATGCACATCACACTTCCTTCTTCCACACCAACATTGTTTTACAAAGAAAGATGATGAACTATAGCACAGCCTCGGAGCCCCCATGGGGGGTAAACCATAAATGCCCCCACACCCGCCCGACCTTGCCCTGACGACCCTTCAAAATTACCTGGACATCGGCCTGTTACTCATTTGATTAACTTTTGCAACATTCGTGGAAATTTCCTCTAATTTTCCCTCTGTTGAACACCATCTCTCCTCCTACAAACCTGATCTTCTTTTCCTCACCAAAACTCAGGTGTCTGAAGCAACTGCCAGCAACCCCTTCTCTGTATCCTCCTACTTTCTCTATCCTAGTTTCAAAGCCAAAGATGGATGTTGTGCATACGTGCACAACAAACTCACTTGCTCTCGTGTTCCCGATTTCGACTCCTCTGAATTCTCAACTTGGTTGAGAATGGCTCAAACTTTCCTGTCATTCTCTTACTAATTATTTCTGTGCTATCTATCTTTCCCCTAACTGTACCTACTTTCCCAAATTCTTTGACTATCTAAACTCTACAGTGGAACACATTCTATCCATTTCTCCTTTCTCAGAAATTTCCATCTTAGGAGATTTCAACGTTCACCACCGCCAATGGCTCTCCTCTCACACTACTGACCAAATTGGTGAACAAGCCTATGTCTTTTCTATCCTAAATGACCTAGAGCAGTTAGTTCAGCAACCCACCCGTGTCCCGGATCGCCTCGGAGATCGACCAAACATTCTTTACTTATTTCTAGCTTCTAACCCTTCTTCTTATACTGTCAATTTTTTCTCTCCTTTGGGCTCCTCCGACCATAAACTTATCTCTGTCACCTGTCCTATCTCTCCTGTATGGCCACCCGATCCTCCTAGCCGGCGGCGCTTGTGGCACTTTGGCGCTGCCGACTGGGAGGCTCTCCGGCAGTACTTCTTTGATTTCCCATGGAATTATTTCTGCTTTCGTGGCCGAGGACCCTCGGAGAGTGCTGAACGCATTACCAAGGTAATCCTATCGGGCATGGAAGCATACATTCCATTCTCTTTCTCTCAGACTAATGCAAAACAAATCTTGGTTTACTCACGCTTGTTCTACTGCTGTCCGCAACAAGGAAGAAGCATTCAAACAGTACCGACGCCCTCGTACTCAAGAATCTCATTCTTCCTATATTTCTGCCAGGAATCAAGCCAAATCTGTTCTTCGACTTACCAAGCACTCTTTCATCAATAATAAATGCACTGAACTATCCAACTCTAGCTCTTCCCAAGCTTTCTGGCATCTAGCCAAAAAACCTCTCCAACAATTTCTCTTCCTCGTCTTTCCCTCTCCTTCCCCACTCTGATGGCACAACCATCACTTCTTCCTCTGACAAAGCTGAACTCTTCGCTCAAACTTTCGCTAGAAACTCCACCTTGGATGATTCCGGTGCTATTCCACCCTCTCCACCCCCCTCTCTCCTACTTATGCCTAATATCCATAATCTCTTCTAAAGATGGACTTTCTACCCTCTCTGGGCTTAATACTAAGAAAGCGTACGGTCCGAACGGTGTTCCTCCTGCTGTACTAAAAAACTGTGCTTCCGTGCTGACTCCCTGCCTAGGCAAACTCTTTCGTCTTTGTCTCTCCTCTAACGTCTTCCCTTCTTGCTGGAAGTTTGCTCTCATTCAACCTGTCCCAAAGAAGGGTGGCTGCTCTCAACCCTTCAACTATCGTCTAATTGCTCTCTATTGTGTCTCTAAAGTTTTTGAAACTATTCTTGCTTCCAATTTTCTTAAGCATTTCTCTTCTCATAATCTACTCTCAGATCGCCAGTATGGCTTCCTTAAGGGTCGCTCTACAGGTGATCTTCTTTCATATCTTACTAACTCTTGGTCATTCTCCTTTCGGGACTTCGGTGAGACCTTTTCTATTGCGCTAGACATATCGAAGGCCTTCGATAGAGTCTGGCACAAATCTATAATTTCTAAACTACCCTCCTTCGGTTTCTATCCCTCCATCTGTGCCTTTGTCTCTAACTTCCTTTCCGGTCATTCCATAGCTGCGGTTGTGGATGGCCATCACTCACTTCTTCATCCTATCAACTCCGGTGTTCCTCAGGGTTCTGTCATATCTCCCATTCTATTTCTAATTTTCATAAATGATCTTCTCAACTGTACCTCCAGGCCCATCCATTCATATGCAGACGACTCTACCTTACACTACTCAACTAGATTTCCAGAATGCCCCAGCCAGCAATCCCTCAAAGACAAACATAATGAAGCCATAGAACACTTATCCGCTGATCTAACTAGTATTTCCAATAGGGGCAGTTTTGGTTTGTGATTGTTTGTTCATTGTGTTTGTTCTTGTCTGTATAATTATAAATTATATTCCATGTATATTACTCGTATTCTTTCGCAGTCAGTTACCCCTGATAAACGTGCCTTAAAAATATTGGCATGAATATGCAAGATATTAGAATAGCCAGCATCACCACCATGGCAGCTTCAGTGCACCTCAACAGCGCAGTACCAGTGCGCCATTCTCGCCCGGAACATCCTCCACCCAGACGACCCTACCATCTTCATGGCTACCACCAAACATCAAAAGAGACCTTAATCACCTCAAGTCCTTCTTGCTCTCAACAACACCAAAGCAAGAATAGCAGCCAAAGGAGACACTACCTCAGCCACCCAGACCACAGCAACAAAAACATTAGGATTTACCCTCCGCCTTTTGGTCAGTTAGGTAGGCCCGATGCTCACAAAGCTATGCTCGAAGCTAGAAAACCATCAGTGAGGCTCTATGCTCACAAAACTATAGGTTTGAAGCTAGCAAAACACCAGTGAGGCTAGATGCTCACCCTAACTATAGGACGATGCTAGTAAACCCCCAGTGACCGAGGCTCGATGCTCACAAAACTATAGGCTTGAAGCTAGCAAAACACCAGTGAGGGTCGATGCTCACCTAACTAGGCTCGATGCTATTAAACTCCCAGTGAGGCTTGAGGCTCGCCCACCAGTTGCTGAAACTAAAGGAAGCAGTTCAAGACCTTCCAAGAAGATGATGTCCCCCAACGCTATGATAATTAAAGAAAGCCGTTCATGCAAGACCTTCCCAGACGAAGACGTTCCTAACTCTATGATAATTAAGAACTCACAGAACTACTTTTCTGTACTTACTTAAAGTGAGATTTATGTATTCGTGTGAGTATTAATTATGATTATTGATAGTGTGTGTAGCATCTCGAGTTCAAGAGATCTATATTGTGTGTAAATAAAACGTTGTCTTGTACGGTTGGCTAAATAAGTTATGTCTCCGCTGTCATTGCGTTTTGCTTGCTGTGTGCTGTATTAATGTCTGCCTGATGTTGAATAGGGTGTGTAAATTTAGGAACATGTTTATATATCTCACACAAAACGATGAATTATTGCTTAGATAGTGCTGATACCAATTATTGATTGACATATACTTGGTGCCACGACACATCACTTATTTGGCCGACTGTACTACATTGTCTAACTCGTATTGTATTTGTACTGTGCACGTATATTGAACTACCGTACTGATTTTTCCCCTTAGAAGAATCTACATAAATTGCTTTGTCTAGCAAAACAGGCACTTCAATTATATTTATTCTTATACCCTTTATATCTGATTATATCCTTGATTTCTGTAGTAGACTGTAGGAAATTTCAATTAAGGGGAGATGGGCCGTTTATCTGGTCCCCCTTCTTCATGTTTAGCCTCATTTGTTTGCAGATTATAAGACGTTCGGCCCATTAGTTTGGCGATTTTAAGACCTTTCGCCCCATTTCTTTGTCAATATTAAGACTTTTCATGTCATTTAGATGTCAATTTTTCCAGGCGTGCGATAGCGAGCCTGTAATTTAAGAGGAATCGGCCTTCGGCCGGTACATTTTCTATCAACAAATGTACACATTTATCTTGAAGGAGGATCTTGGGGGGTATTTTTATAGGCTTGATGGAGGTCTAGGGAGGAAACTAATAAAATAGTAAATAAGTATATAAATGACCAAATATATACGCCCATCTCCCCTTAACCCCTTAAGGACGGGGCAGTTTGTTAACATGACCTAGCTGCCAGGCGGGTATAGTAAATAAGTATATAAATGACCAAATATATAAGCCCATCTCCCCTTAACCCCTTAAGGACGGGGCCGTTTGTTAACATGACCTAGCTGCCAGGCGGGTATAGTAAATAAGTATATAAATGACCAAATATATAAGCCCATCTCCCCTTAAGGACGGGGCCGTTTGTTGACATGACCTAGCTGCCAGGCGGGTATAGTAAATAAGTATATAAATTACCAAATATATAAGCCCATCTCCCCTTAACCCATTAAGGACGGGGCCGTTTGTTGACATGACCTAGCTGCCAGGCGGGTATAGTAAATAAGTATATAAATGACCAAATATATACGCCCATCTCCCCTTAACCCCTTAAGGACGGGGCTGTTTGTTGACATGACCTAGCTGCCAGGCGGGTATAGTAAATAAGTATATAAATGACCAAATATATACGCACATCTCCCCTTAACCCCTTAAGGACGGGGCCGTTTGTTGACATGACCTAGCTGCCAGGCGGGTATAGTAAATAAGTATATAAATGACCAAATATATACGCACATCTCCCCTTAAATTAACAGTAAAAGATCGTAAATTATGACGTTTGAAAACTTCTTTTCAATATCACCGTTTCTAACCAGACATATGACAGAAAAGACTGCAGGGGTAACATGGCAATGGCTGGCAAAGTCTCGGGAGTTATGGAAAAGGTTAAGGGAAGCCTTTGTCCAGCAAAGGACTCCTAATGGCCGATGATGATGATGATGATGATATATATATATATATATATATATATATATATATATATATATATATATATATATATATATATATATATATATATATATATATATATATATATATATATATATATATATATATATATATATATATATATATATATATATATATATATATATATATATATATATATATACAGTATATATATATATATATGTATATATAGAAGCGATGCTCTCTTCACGGGGGAAGCGGAGGCATATGATAAATAGAAAAAACAGCGCTGGGATGAACATCTTTATTGTGGGACGTTTCGGCTTACACGCAAGCCATCTTCAACCTATAGTAAAGACATAAAAGGTCTGCATAAATATTTGCATATTTCTAATGCTCAGTATTAAAAACGTGTAGAAAAACTATGATTGTAATTAAGGGTGCGGGAACTCGAAAATAAATAATATAATCACAGGAATCCGAAGATTACTAAGAATTAAATTATATAATACAATTAAGTATGTTGATACTACGAAATACAAGCAAATTGAAAGGGAGCGAAACTATATTGAAAAACAACAACATTGTAGAACAGGTTCGCACTATAGTGGAATGGGGTGGCGGAAAAATCTGTTTATGTGTGCCATTTCTGTTACAATTAAGTGTTCCAATGTTTACAGTGTAGTGAGCCTGTAATCTGTGAGAAACCAACCTTTGACCGGACATTTGTCTACCGAAAAAATTTACATATTTAGATTGAAGTTTGAAAGATGTCTAGGGAGGCGGGTTTATATTTTCTCATTAGTCTAGGGGTTATACTATAATATATTGCCCGAAAATGGAAAATAAATGAAAACCATCAATAATATTTAAACACAATAATAATAACCCCCAAAGCGTTGCACCAGATGGTGTTCTGTCAAAAATGACTAACAGCTTTTTGTGCAGGCAGTTTTCCAGTACAAATAAGTTCTTAGCTTATCATAACCCCTTAAGTAAGATGACATTATAGCTTAATTTATTCTGTTTATCATTAGTTGGTTTTCTTCAACTTAAGAAGGACCTATGGGTGACAAAGGTTAATTGAGAGTTTTTAACTTTGTTGTGACCAGAGGCTCTTCCCAACTTGAATACGATCATCTAATGAAAGTCAGAATAAAAATAAACACACCAAAGTTTATGCATCTACAGAGAGGCACTTTACCTTATAGAAACACAGAATTATACGAGTGGTGGCACAATATGATTATAATCATAAAGTGTGTCTACTGCACCGTATCTAAATCATCCTCACCCTCATTCTCATCTGACTCATCCCCATCTGACTCATCCTCATCTGAATCATCCTCATCTGAATCATCCTCATCTGAATCATCCTCATCTGACTAATCCTCATCTGACTCCTCATCAGAGTCGGTGAACCCTTCCAGTGACCGCTGGAGGTACAGGAGGGAAGGCAGTATGGTAGTCAACCTAGTGATCACTTCTGTAATAGCTGGTCGGTCCTCCTGTTGGTACTCTACCATGTTAGCCACAAGTTCCTCAAGTCCTGGCCAAGCATTCAGTCGTCCAGCCTACATCTGTTTCACGACCAGCTTTTCAAACATAATACCAAGAGAAAAAATGTCACTAGCAAAAGATGCCCCTCTGTTATAGAACAATTCAGGTGCGTACCACTTATAATCAATGTATCTAATGACATCATTGTTCCATGTACGTTCAACCTGATCTACTAGTGCCCCCAATCCAAAGTCAATCAAGGCGGATTCAACCTCGCCAAGATCATCCATAGGAATCTTGACAAGTACATTGTCTGATTTGATATCATTATGTAGGACCCCTGCTTCGTGTACCTGCTGTAAGCTGCGTGCCAGTGCCAAGAACACTTCTACCAACCCTCGAGCAGTAAGACGGTTATATACACTCCGTAGAGTCTTGCCCTCCACACAAGACAGGAAGAGACAAGGGCGGTCACAGCAGTTGGCATGCAAGACTGGGGAGCCTCCAGCACCCTGCAGATGATCTAGCAATACAGCCTCACGCCAGAAACCCTGCACCATTGCACGATCTACACTCTTACCCAGTTTGCATACTAGATATTTACCATTGGTTTTGTGCCTAAACAGAAATGTTTCACAAGAGCCACCAGAGCTAAGAAAATGCTTAGAAACCAGGTGTTTTTTTAGCAGTTTATAAGAAAAGGTACAGCTTGGAAGCTGATCCGGCAGTATACGCTTGTGAGAAGATGGTTTCTCAGGAGGGTCAATGAAGAAATCTAGACAGGCTAGGATGTGAGCCAAATGAGGCCTGCCGCACCCTTGGTACTCTGCAGTGTTGGCCATCCATTGGCAGAATTCCTGGAGTCCAGTAGGGTAGCAGGAAACCAAAGACTTCTGCATCAAAACCTTCCATGTGTGGAGGAAGGCGCGACCAAGTGATCTAACATCAGCATCAGAACGAGTGCATGTGTTGCCGACCTGATCGTTGAGAGTGAGGGGTGTGATGGACATGACTATCTTAACATTGTGACCCGCTGTGTTAACTACCTCTGAAGTGATATCGTTGAGTAGGTGGCCATTTCGGTGTAGTTCAGCTAGACCCAAAACAGTAGCCCGCAGCTCCCGCAGCCAGGGAACCGCCTTATACATAACCTTGTTGGTCATTATAATGCTCAACTATTGTGTAGTAATATATTGTTAATTATTACGTTATATGATTAACTACGAAAAGAAGCTTCTAACTATTACGTTATATGATTAATTAAGAAAAGAAGCTTCGATCGAACAAATAACGCGTCTAATCACTGCACTTGTAGGCACAGGAATGAAGACTGTCTTTTTGGACGCCGGTGGTGTAACCTTTATGCTTCTTAGGTATAATACTAAATTTGCTGTTTTGTTTCTTTATTTTTACTATACTTTTCTTCAATTATGTTTTTTTCCAAAAACTAATAACTATAAAATAGTGATATACATTAGACATTACAAAAAAAAAAAGGATGTGTTTATATTAAAGTTAGCGGTTTAAAACGTTTTCTTTGTTTATTGTACTTCATAGAACACCACAGTTTAATGGGTAACTTAAACAAAGTGTATGAGGTGTACTGCGATAACATCCTCACACACAATTATTATTATACGTGCGAGCACACCCACACACACACCTTCAGTAACAACGTACCCCAAAGTGTTGGGGATTTCACTAAAGGGTTAATGGTAGGCTACTCTTTCGAAGCACAGTTTCAAGCTCCAGAAATCACGTCACAGAACAACGAAAAGGAACTTCTGATTCATATTTCTTTTAGGTCCGGATCTGATTATTAGTCTACTTACCAGCCTATAGATCCCTATTATGAACCCGGAAATGTTGAGTACCACAAAGTTTTAAGTTAGAAATGTACAGTATGGGTCCCCAGCACTTAGAAACTGCCGGATGCTAACTTGCATATGTTGGGCAATTAGCAAAATTAGCATTAACCCTCGCAAACATAGGCCTGGGACACTGAAATTTCTGTTTCGCTCTATTGCTCCGTTCGAATGCTTCGTGTGAGCAACTATTTGAAGGTTCTGTATGAAATTTGGACATAATACACTTAGATAGATATGCTTTCCGTGAGTGTTCTTATAAAAATTTCCTGCGATCAAAATTTCATGTGAAAAGGGGATGTACAAACCGTGGATTTTTTTCACCCATTTTTGTTTTGCGCAGTTAGTGCCCCTACTCTCATGTTGAGCTACAGTTTCAATGTTAGTGTTTATTTGAACAGATCGTAACCTGGCACGTTCAACGCACTAAGCCCCACCTCGCTAGCTGCTATAGTTTTTGAGATATTGAGTATTTAGATTAATTTTTAGTTTTTTTTTTAGTATTCAAAATTTGCAGTACCAATAGGTGCACACATAATTTCTGTCTGACAGTTATGAAATTTGATCTTATAGACTTTTGGACGCTCTTTCCAACGGTGTATTTAGAATTTTGCTGCGACAGAAATTACGTCATTTACGAACAAATTACGAAAATAAATATTCTTGGGAACACCAAGTGCCCATAGGTTCTGCTCTAGGGTTAATTAGCATAATCGCTTGTATTGACAATATTTCATGTATGTATGTCGGCTAGTGCCTCTACAATAACAATAAGACACCGGATAAGACAATGAAGCCCAACAGACACAAAGAAGAGGGTAACGGACGGCGGGAGTTGGACGCAGAGAACCGGGCTAAAATCCTGAGAGAGCTACTGGAAAACTCCCATCCACTCACCACAGAGACCGCGACCCTCCATATCATAAATGGCCAGGTGGCAGATGAAAAGGTGAATGTGCAAGATGCATTGAAGATCGGACAGGACATTAACACACTGTTCTCTTCATCACTTCCTGAGAGATTTCATGCACCCATCTCAAATAAGGTGGTGACAATGAAATTCAAAAAAAAAAAGAGTGAAGGTCACTGAGAAGATCATATGTGACCTTGAGGCGTTGTTTGCTCGGCTGCTGGTGGTGGGGAGCAAGAGAAGAATGGAGCTCTCTGCCCTCTTTGACTACGAGCTCGGCCCGGTCCCTGCATCCATCATCGATGAGTTTGGATGCCTCAGGAAGGGTAACAAGTCTGTGATCGTCCAGCATCTTGGAATCCTTGTCCCCAATCCCCACCCACCACATGTACTCGTTGATGCATCGCAGCTCATCTACCACGTGGTGTGGCCATCGTCAGGCACTGTGGCTGACCTCGCAGCCAGCATGGGGCGCCGGCTTAATCGCTACATCACCGAAACATTTGTCACCTTTGACCGGTATGAGCAAGTCTCTGCCAAAGACCACGAGAGGCAGAGAAGAGCTGGGGAGAGCTCAACAGAGTACCGACTCTCACCGACAACCCCTCTACCTACCCGCGACAAAGTGATGAAGAACAAGACAAACCAACGGAGACTGGGTGAGCTCCTGTGCACACACAGCATAGGAGATCACATCAAGATCGTCAGCAAAGCAGACAGTATTGTCACTCATGACGAGGCTGACGTCTCCTTCATCTCATACATGTTGGATGCAGCCAGTCGCGGAGCTACAACTGTCCGCATTCTCAGCGACGACACTGATGTTTTCGTACTCATGGTCTATTGGTGCTGGAAGGTGGGTATCACATGTCACATGATGGAGAGATGGGATGGCACTATTCTCAACATCAATTCGACAGTAGAGAATCTCGGTGAGCAGTGTCGCTCCATCCTGGCTATGCATGCTCTCTCCGGATGTGACACCACCTCCTATCCTGCCGGGAAAGGGAAGATGTCTGCACTCAAGGCCATGAGAGTAGTACCTGGTGACCTGCTTCATTTCATCGGAGAGGAGGGAGCTACTGATTTACAGATTACAGAGGCAGTGAGTGGTTTCTTCCTGGCTCTGTACAACCAGAGGGAGTCGGCATCTCTGAACGTCGCCAGATATGACATCTACCGAAAGCGCAAAACCCCCCCCAGCTCTGAAGACACTACCTCCTACAGAGCGCAACACTCTCCTCCATGGACGGCGTGCCCATCTACAGGTGCTGCTTTGGAAAGCAGCAGACTGCCCTGACCCACCAGCTGTGGACATCACAGAGTTTGGATGGAATAAGAAGGAAGGCGAGAAGGAGGGAGAGGAAGTCATCATGCCCATCCTGGATGCAAGCCCCGTTGCTCCTACTGCCGTGTTGGAAGTGATCAGCTGTAGCTGCAAAGCTGGGTTAAAACCCTGTTTAACAGCAAAGTGCAGCTGCGTAGCTGCAGGCCTGGCCTGTACCAGCTACTGCTTCTGTAAAGGCTATGATGTACATGTTGCAACTCACTCACACACTCACAGCAAGAAGAGCAATATGACAAGAATGTAGAGGCAGGAGAAGAAGATGAAGACGGTGAGGATGAGTTTTATGATGAGGATATGCTTTATAACAGTGCAGAGTAGTAGAAGTGCAAGACACTCTTTCTTGATGGAAGTTTTATGTTGTGTAACTAGTGCACATATTTTTCAGCTCTGATAATTTTGGGTATACTTGTGTTTTAATTTTGAGGATATTATTTACCCAGAGTCATATTATTCTAGTTTGGTATGGTACTTGCCTTTGTTACCTCTAATACCTGTGAATAAAAGTGTGCATGTTCTGCACATTTGGATAATTGTGTTCATAAATATCTTACAATTTATAACCGAGTTGAAGTTATTTCAATTATTTCAAATACATAAGTTATGATGTTTGGATAAGTGTGTTCATAAATATAGTAAAATTTAAAGCCGAGTTGAAATTATTTCAATTATTTCAAATACATAAGTCATCTGTCCAATCCAATCAATTCAGCGTCCTCTAAAACTTCTAAATTGACTGAAACTTCAAAATTGACCCACTGGGCGTTGAAAAATGGTCACTTAGGCGATTATGCTAATTAATGCTAATTTCGCTAATTTTGCTAATTGCCCAACATATGCAAGTTAGCATCCGGCAGTTTCTAAGTGCTGGGGACCCATATTGTACATTTCTAACGTAAAACTTTGGGGTACTCAACATTTCCGGGTTCACATTGCTGGCAAGTAGACTATATCGCCCATAATGGATTGTCCGCATCGTATGCTACTTGCCAATATGTATAATTCTTGTTGGAGATGCACAATAAATATATATAAATAAATCACCTGTACCTGATGGTTTGCATCCACGTATAATCAAGGAAGGAATAAATGGCTACACCAATGAAAATATTATTTGAATATTCCCTCAACACTGTATGTGTGTATATACTGTATATGGGTGTACAGTATGTATCAATGTATTATGTAATTATGTACTGTATGTGTGTGTGTGTGTGTAGGGATAGGGGGGGGGGGGGAGGGGGGTAATAATATTTCTAGGTATAGACAATACAAAGGGCCACATCTGTGTCAGTTACAAACTAACCTCGGTACCGGACACATTAATATTATCTGTAAGTCAGTAATGGTTTTGGCTTTATAAACACAAAAAACCTAGAGGAAGGGGTAGAACAAATTAAGTCCATACACCTAAAGCCGGTATCACACGAGCGCTTTTTCCCTCAACACTGGTCTGGCAGCTTATGAGGCCAACATGTACAATATTTCGGCTATCTAAATTAATCTACCATCAGTCTAGTTTCCGATACCAGGGCAAAATACTCCATAAATGTTGCCAGAAAAATGTTGATCATCGAATGTTGACTATAAAAGCTCTCCTGTGATACCGGCTTAATGGCGTCCTCTATTCAAGAACCATTTGTAACCATTAGACATGGACTATTATTGATTGAATAGTGGTGGAAAGCAATTATGAGGAAGTGAATTTCGGAGAGATATAAACGAATATTTAAAATCATAAATTCATTAAGTCCTGCCATGGGGACTGACAGATACCCTAAAGTCCATTTTCTTCCCGCTGACTGTAAACCGAATCCCTTAGCAACTGATTTCTCGATACTTAAGGGGAGGCAGAGGGTTTTTATTGACCCCCTTGACCCTCATGTTTAGCCCCATTAGTTTTTGAGATTTTAAGGCGTTCCGACCATGAGTTAGGCTATTTTACCACTTTCGTCCCATTTCCTTGTCAACTTTAAGAACTTTCGTGCCATTTAAGTGTAATTTTTTTCCTGGCGAGCGATAGCGAGCCTGTATTTTAGAGAAGACCCCGGGACATTTTTCTATCGAAATATGTACAAATATATCGGTCTAGGGAGTGTTTTTTTAAGCTTGATGGAGGGCTAGCGAGGACACTAAACAAATATATGAATGAATACAAAAATAGACTAAAAACCAACCACTGCCAATTGAAAAAAAATATGAAACTGCAATATCTCTATGTTCTTATATTGCCTGTTTTTCATAATTAACAACACATTTCGCTACAACATGTTCGTAATAGCCGAGTGACCAAGATGGGGTCGACATGCCATATTATCATCAGTTGGACAAAAACAGATACTATAGTTTATTCGCTGTAAGTAGGCGAGAAATCCTGAACTTTTTCCTCTGTAACTCAAAAAGGACTGAAGCAAATTGGCTGTACATTTCCACATCTATTCCTTGGCTGACTCTTCCCAAATGGTAGAAATATTAGCTCGATTACTCCAGTCGTTTTTGAGTTACAGAGGTTAGAGGTCATGATTTCTCGCCTACTTACAGCGAATAAACTATAGTATCACGAGGGAAGATGCCAAAATGTGTCACAATAGATGCAAGTTCATCTCAACATTTACCGTAAAAATAATAGCCGGAAAACAGAGGCGAAATGCCTATTGGATCTTGAAAGGGTTAAGGGAGCCCTCGTTTTTTTTTTTTCATCTCTCTCTCCCTCTTTCTCTGGGTTATATCCATTCGGCCCCATTCAAACTACTGTTGTAAGACGTTTATCCCCACCCAGGTGTCGATTTTTTGCAGGCGAGCGATAGGAACATGTTTGTTTATCTCACTTGAAATGCAGAAATCATGTTTAGATACGGCTGATACCAAATATTGATTAAAATATCCTGGGTGCCGAGACATAACTTATTTGGCCGACTGTACTTTATCATCCACAGGTGCTTTAGGCGAGTTGAAGAGGATGAAATGGCGACAATGGGGGCCCTTGCTGGTCACGCTGCTTATAGTGGGCCAGGTAAGTTCACACATTGGATTTCGACACCTGGATGGGGATAAACATCTTAAAACAGTTGGCTGAATGGGGCCAAATGGATACAAGCCAGGGAAAGGGTCAGGTAAGTTCACACATTGATTTGTTTGATACCCTGAAGCTTGCATATACACTCTGAGCCTAACTTATATTGTGTAGGCCTACCCTCAAGTCAAGTCACCAAAGCAATGTTAACGGGACACTGACTGCTCTTTTGGCTTATAAATTCATTGATCAACTCTGCGTAAGCAGAGTGGTATCGTCCCCCGTCTAGTGGTACATGCCGGCCGAAATGTCTGTCTGTCTGTCTGTCTGTCCGTCTGTCCGTCCGATAACTCCTCCTAGACCGTTCGACGTATTTTCACCAAACTTCACACGAACATTCGGTGCATGAATGCGACGGTAATTAAGATTTTTTATTAAATTTGTGCAATAGTTATGATTTTAGGCCCAAAATATGGTTTTGTCCCCCCCCCCCCACCCCCCACCCTGTACCTATTCCCAAGCAATGATGATGGCGTTTTGTGTGTGTGTGCCCCATAGGGGCACACCCACCCCCAACCCTGTACCTATTCCCAAGCAATGATGATGGCGTTCTGTGTCTGTGTGCCCCGTAGGGGCACTCTCACACAGAACGCCATCCTTCAGGGGGCGAAAAAAAACTCGCCCGTATTTGTTAGGTTAAGTTAGTTTAGTTGACAATAGAAGGTGACAATTGTAGTGATAATGATAGTAGTAGTGATGATGGTGGTAATATTAGTGATGATGGTAGTATTAGTGATGATGGTGACAATTGTAGTGATGATGATAGTAATAGTAATAATGGTGGTAATATTAGTGATGATGGTAACTCTTCGCAGAGTTGGGTATGCCGTTTTGATTTTGGGTGAAACGGCACATCTACTTTATTCATAAATTCTTAGTTTCCTCGCTAGACATCCCTCAAAATTAGAAAACATCCCCTAGACCCTCCCTCAAGATAAATGTGTACATTTTTCGGTAGAAAGTGATAGTTATGATAGAGTGGTAGTTATGGTAGAGTGGTAGTTATGGTAGAGTGATAGTTATGGTAGAGTGGTAGCCTAGTCATGGTAGAGTGGTAGTTATAATACTGACTGTGATATATCTATAGGGTGGCAACATCGGAACTTGCGACATACTAACATATGTTAAACAACCAATATGTTTAACAACCAATTCAGAAAATTATGATGTTACAGTGAGGTCCCCGCTTGGATCTTCTGATCACTGTCTGATACAGGCCACCTGTCTATCACCTACCACACCTTCCCACTCTGAACCTGTTTTGGTGACTAAATGGCATTACGATAGGGCAGACTGGGAGGGTCTTCAAGGTTTCTTTATTGATATTCCCTGGACCTCTTTCTTTTCTAATGATGCACACTCCACCTTGAGCCACATACAAGATTTTGTAAAAATTGGAATGGAAACTTTTATTCCTCATCAAAAGTACATTAAAAGATCTAATTCACCTAAATGGTTTGACCATAATTGTGCTAGAGTAACTGAACAAAAAACAATAGCCTACAATGCATACACAAAATAAAAAACACATGAAGCCTTTAATTACTTTAGAAACATCAGAAATCATGCCAAAACTGTATTAAACCTAACTAAATCAAACTTTCTCCACAAGCAGGCAAATAAACTTCTAAATAATCCAAATGATAACAAAATATTTTGGTCTACTCTTAACTCATTCAAATCCAACTTCACAACTGCTTCATCTATTCCACCATTAAAATCTCCGACTGGCAATCTTGTAAGTGACCCACGAGGTAAAGCTAACCTTCTTGCGGATATTTTCTCCACCAACTCAACCTTAGATGAAATAAATCAAGATGTCCCTGTACTTAATTTTAATTCGCCTGAAATTCCCTCACTTAAGATCCACACCAGATATGTCAAAACTATTTTGCAGAATCTCTCAGTAGATAAGGCTCCTGGTCCAGATGAAATTCCTCCAATAGTACTTAAGAATTGCTCCTTGGTGCTCGCTCCTGTATTGGCAAATTTTTTCCGTCTATGTACTCATACCTCATGCTTCCCAGTACCCTGGAAAGAAGCAAACATCCATCCAGTTCCTAAAAAAGGTGCCTCTTCAGATCCATCAAACTACAGACCAATAGCTATAACTTCCACTCTTGGTAAAGTCTTTGAAATTATATTAAATAATCACATAATTAAGCATCTTGAGAATAATAAATTAATCAGTGATAGGCAATATGGTTTTAGACGATGTCGATCAACTGCAGACATTCTTTGCCTTCTTACGCATCAAATCAACCAAGCTACAGACCAACATGGTGAAACACATACAATAGCACTGGATATATCAAAGGCATTTGATAGAGTCTGGCATCAATCCTTATTGTCGAAGATGTCACACTATGGCCTTGCATCATTAGTTCCACTAATTTCTTCTTATCTTCATAACAGAAAAATATGTGTAATGGTAGATGGCCTTTATTCTCAATTTCACTCAATAAATGCTGGTGTTCCCCAGGGATCAGTTTTGGCCCCAACTCTGTTCTTCATTCATATCAATGATCTCATATCTACCACTCATAATCCAATACATTCCTATGCAGATGACTCAACACTCCACAGTTCCTTCACATTTACCAATTCTTTCACCCAACCCGATCTTATAAATTCAAAAATAAGCATTGCAATTTCTCTGAACCAGGACCTTTCTAGAATTGAAGAATGGGGACACAAGAATCTAGTTTCCTTTAATGCACAGAAAACCAAGTACATTCAATTTTCTAACCGACAGAATCTCACTGACTCCCATATATTTTTTAATGATGTAAATATTCCCACTTCCCCTAGTATTGACATTCTCGGTGTAACATTAACTACTAACTTGAGCTGGACACATTATGTTAGAAGCATTGCTAAGAATGCCTCTAAAAAACTGGGACTCCTGTACAGAGTTCGAGAATTCTTCACTGACGAGCAGTTGGCCGTAATATATAAAAGTCATGTGCGTTCTCAGATGGATTACTGTTCACCTCTGTGGAGTGGAAGTGGAGTGGTTGCATTGAGGCAGTTGGACAAAATTCAAAATAAAGCTATTAGATTAATCAATAACCCTGCAATCACACAGGACCTTCCTACATTATCCATACGAAGAAACGTTGCATCCCTTGCATTATTCTACAGATATTTTCACAGCAATTGTTCCGAGGAACTTGCTTCAATTGTGCCGCCTCTCCACATCTTTCCCCGTAGAACTAGGGCAGCTGAGAGCGCCCATGAATTTACACTTTCTCCTCCACAATGCAGAACTTCTGCTTATCAAAATTCATTTATCCCTAGAACTACTACTCTTTGGAATTCACTTCCCTCGAATTGCTTTCCACAAACTTACAATCTACAAATGTTTAAATCCAGTTGTTACAAACATTTTATGAATGGAGGATGCCTTTAGGCACATGGACCTTTTTGTTTTATCTGTGTTTTTCCTTCCTCCGTTCATTGTCTCTTAAAAAAAAAAAAAAAAAAAAAAAAATGTAGGCTACACAAAGGGTCATCAAAATAATAAATGTTCGCGCGTGTGTGTGTGTGTGGGGGGGGGGGGGGGGCAGAACGTTTATTATAATTCTTCACTCACCTGTTCCATCACACTGGACACCTGTTTGGCACAGGTGTATAATGTGCTATGGTATCACACGGGCGCTTTGCCCCTCAACATTATTACTCAACACTGGTCTAGCAGCCCCCTTAAAGTGATTCATGTAAAATTAGTGAACAGTAATAAAGACTGAACAAATATCTCATAATGAAATATATTAACTTACTTTCCAGACAACCGTAAACGTTTTGTTATATATATATTTTTTACTTTATATTATATTTGTATTTCTTTCTTTTTTGCCGTTAAGGGTGCCTACCTCACTTTTTTTCTCTTTCTCTCCCTCTCTCTTTGGCTTGTATCCATTCGGCCCCAATCAGCCTACTGTTTAAGATGTTTACCCCCATCCAGGTGTCAAGACCGCGAGCCAGCATATATATATTTTTATTTTGACAGCAAGCTAAATTTGTACATTTTTCGATAGAAAAATTTCTCCGGCGAAGTCGGATTTCTCCATACAATGTTGGCTCGCTATCGCTCGCCAGGAAGAAATCGACACCTGGATGGGGATAAACGTCTTAAAACAGTTGGCTGAATGGGGCCGAAAAAGAGAAAAGGCGAGAAAGATAAAAACAAAAATCCGGTGACCCCCCTTAAGTATAGCCAATGCCCTCTTGACTAACTTCTCTCCCGTGTTTTCCCAGACCAGCGGGTGGTGGTTATTACAGATAGTGAAGGTAAAGGTGGCTCGACCCCGGCACAAGGACCACCACCACGTCACATGTACACGTCAGTCGATTTGTTACTTTGTTTGTTTGTTTGTTTGTTTGCTAATTCATTTATTCATATAGTTTTTTTCAGTTTCCTCCCTAGACCTCCGTCAAGCTTAGAAAAACACCCCTAGACCCCCCTTCAAGATAAATTTGTACATTTTTCGGTAGAAACATGTCCCGGCCAAAGGCCGATTCCTCTTAAAAATTTAGGCTTACTATCGCTCGCCAGGAAATAATCGATACCTAAATGGCACGAAAGGTCTTAAAATTGACAACGAAATGGGGCGAAAGGTGTTAAAATTGCCAAACTAATGGGCCGAACGTCTTATAATCTCAAAAGTACTGGACCTAAACATGAGGGAGAAGGGGGTCCAGAAAAACGGTCTGCCTCCCCTTAATTTAGGGGCAAACTAAAATGCCCGAAACTGGCAATTAAAAGCAGTCCAAACACTCAATAGTATATACAGATAATCATAATAGCCCCCAACACGTCGCACCAGATAGTATTTACCTTCGGCTCTAGAAACTTGAAGGCCCCGAATTTTAAGGGGAGATCCTTTACTTTTTGTCATTTTTTGTATTTATTTATTATTTTTCTAGTTTCCTCGCTAGACCTCCATCAAGCTTAAAATGAAGCCCCCTAGACCCCCTTTCAAGATAAATTTGTACATTTTTCGGTAGAAAAATGTCCTGGCCGAAGGCCGATTCCTCTTTAATTACAGGCTCGCTATCGCTCGCCAGGAAAAAATCGAGACCTAATTGACAGGAAAGGTCTTAAAATTGACAGACATGGGGCGAAAGGTGTTAAAATTGCCAAACAAATGGGCCGAACGTCTTATAATCTCAAAACTAGTGGAACTACACATGAGGAGAAGGGGGTAATAATAGCCCCCAACACGTCGCACCGGATAGTATTTAGCTTCGGCTCTAGAAACTTGAAGGCCCCGAATTTTAAGATCCAGGAAACGATAAATATTGACTTAATGCTCTCAGAATACGGTCTCACCTTTTCCACTTTAGTCAGGCCATCTTAAGATTATTTTATGCAGCTTTGGAAGGCCCTCTGAGAATTAAAGATTGAAGGTATACCGTATCTAAATTAACCCTCTCGTTCCCAAAATTCCTTCCTAAACTAAATATAATTGTCTACTGATAATCAGAAAAAGGAAGGAAAATGCGTTAAGGGGTTAAGTATAATCACACATGTTTTTAATTTAGTATAGTCTCGGTTTTGCTGATAATTTGTTGGTGTTTTTCTAAATTCTATAGCATGAACTGTAACTATCCTTTCTCACCTTAGGATTTCTGTCCTTTCTATAACTAGGATGTGTGTGTGTGTGTATGTATGTGTGAGAGTGTGTGTGTGTGTGTGTGTGTTTGTATGTATTTGTGTGGGTGTGTGTGAGTGTGTGTGTATGTATGTATGTATGTGTGTGGGTGCATGTGTGTTTGAGTATGTGTGTGTGTATGTTTGTGTATGTATGTGTATGTGTATGGGTGTATGTGAATGTATGGCACCAGGGTATGTGACCACCAGTCGGAGTGGGTGGTAGTTGAAGGGATTTACCTTGCTGTAAAAAAAAAAAAAAAATAAAAAAAAAAAAAAAAAAAAAAAAAAAAAATATATATATATATATATATATATATATATATATATATATATATATATATATATATATATATATATATATATATAAATGTATATGCTGGCTCACTGCCGCTCGCCAGGAAAATATTGACACCTGGATGTGGGTAAACGTCTTAAAACAGTAGGCTGAATGGGGCCGAATGGATACAAGCCAAAGAGAGAGGGAGATAAAGAGAAAAAAAAAAGCGAGGTGGGCTCCCTTAATACTACAATTATGATTATTATAATGTTGATAATGCAATTATAATTAGCTTACCTTGTGCAAATATATATAGATTTATACCAGAAGCTAAACAAAATAATAATTTGGAAATTAAATACCAATTTTTTTATGTTTTTTCTTTTCAGACATTACAGGAGGAAACCCCGGACCTAGTATTAACCCATGGACTGCGAAGGACCACTCGGAAGCCACGGTATTTATAAGTGTATTAACCCACTGAGCCCCAGCTAGTTAGAAAATGTACCACCAGGGACCGGCAGGATTTGATTTTTTTTTCCAGAAACAATAGCGAATGGGTTAGGAATGAAGGAAAAACCACAAAAAACGATCAAGAAGGTAAAAAATGGGTCCTACAGATCCCCGAAGGTCAATTCTAGAAGAGCAAAAAATTGAAGGCAAAAACACCCAAAAACCATGTTTTTGCACGCTCACACGCACGCGGTTGGACTTTGAGTTTTCAACCATCGGCATGGTTGCGTGGGATACTTACACAGTTCCCATACAAATCTGAGCCCTCTAGGTGCCATAGGACCGGAGTACCAGTGACGAAACGTTGTCGTCGCTGGGGTTTAGCGTTACATACATTGCCGACGACACGTTGTCGTCGCTGGGGTTCAGTGGGTTAATAACCCTTCAAAAACCATGCCAATGCAGAGAAATGTCTGAAATTTGGGTGACACATAGAAGGTAGTGGCATCTTTCCATACCACATCTTCCACTTCTTCCACCCTTTATACCCCAACCCCCCTCCCTCCCTCAACTTGGCCTTTTATTCTGCACATGTTCTAGCAGTTCATGGGTTAGTAGTTCCACTCGACGCAGAGTCACGATTACCGAGCTCTGAGTGTGTTCGAAGCCAACCCTGAAGCATCTCCAATTACACCACACAGTCACTCTCACGCCCATCCAGAACCTCCCCCACAGACCCAGCAAGAACCATTACCCATCCCGGACCTCCATCTTCACCCATTCCCACGTTCAGAAACCATGCCCAACCTACATCTCCACCCCATCCCACACCCAGTACCCATCCCTGTCCCCCATCTTCACCCCCAACCACAACCTCATCCACACCCCCACCCTCATCCTTACAGCCACCCACAACCAGTGCCCATCCCCCACCCACATATACTCCCCAATCACACAACCAGAGCCCATCCCCCACCCACAACTAGGACCCATCCCCCACCCACACATTCACCCCATCCCACAACTAGGACCCATCACCCCTCCACATATTTACCCAATCCCACAACTAGGATCCATTCGCCACCCACATATTCACCCAATCCCAAAACTAGGACCCATCCCCTACCCATAGGGGTATAGTTGACAATATGCAACACAATCTAGATAAATTGTCATGTTGGGCCCAAATTTGGCAAATGAGTTTCAATGCGGATAAATGTAAAGTACTACATATCGGATACCTAAATGAGAAAGCAAACTATTCGATGAATGGCACTCAGCTTAAGAATGTAAACAGAGAAACCGATCTGGGAGTAACAATATCGAGTAACCTAAAACCGAGTCAACAATGTTCAGAAGTTGTTAAGAAGGCAAACAAAATAATTGGCTTTATAGGCAGGTCATTTGAGCATAAATCCAAAGAAGTTATCCTAACCCTTTACAATTCATTAGTCCGCCCTCTTCTGGAATACTGCGTTCAATCCTGGTGCCCTTATTACCAAAAAGATATAAACAAGCTAGAACGAGTTCAACGTAGAGTTACCAAAATGATACCTAGCCTAAAGAACAAACCATACGAAGAGCGTCTTAGAGAATTAAATCTATTTCCTTTAACCCAGCGCAGATTAAGAGGCGACTTAATTCAAGTGTTCAAAATCATCAAAGGCATCGACAATATGAACTGTAGTAAGTACTTCACTATCGACCTATCTAATTACACGCGGGGAAACGGTTGCAAAATTATTGGTAAATCTTTTAACTCACACGAATCTAAGAATTTCTTCTTCAATCGAGTTGTCAACTTGTGCAATGGGCTTCCCCGAAACGTTATAGACTGCATCACCGTTGATTCATTTAAACTCCGCCTAGACAAATATCTCGCATCAAACCCGCGACTGACTGCGTTTGTAAATGAATAACTTTATTTTATCCCCCCCTCAGTTACTAACCCATCTGTCCCCTACTAACTTCCTAATCCTGCCACGGACATTAGTTCCAGGGCAGTAATTCCCTTTCCAATGTTCCCTTACCCACTCTAAACCACTGTTTGGACACTTGATCCTCAGTGTTTTGGAGGACAAGCAACCTAGAAGGGTCACTAGATCTGTTGTTGCTTGATTTCCTTTGTACTCCTTTGTACATATATTCACCCAATCCCACGACCAGTGCCAATCCCCTACCCACACCCACACCCAAATGAAGGTGGCGGCCCTTACCTTAGCGGCGGTGGTGGCGGCGGCAAGCCCTCTGGCGGTGGAACTCAGGTAGTCTCCGTCATTAATGCTGGTGCATACATTTCCTAAGGTGACTCTGATTGAATTGAATCTCCTTATTACTACTTTATCATAATTTTTTTATTTTGAAGGTTTGTTTAATCACCTTGAATCTTTGGGCTCATTTAGGTACTCCTGATTGTTTAAGCAAGTGCCTGAATTGAATTAAAAGTATACAGCAAATTAACTAGAAGAAAATAGCTTCAAAATGACACCAAAACGAGCTGTGTAGCGCGCAGGGTTCACCCGCAGCATTACTACAGACATCAGCAATGTTCGCTAATAATTAGCAATGTTGTGCTACATTTGCCTTTGGCAACACTGAATGTATCTTGCGAGACACTCTCGGTGCCGTGGCAGACGTGCCGGAGAGCGGACTGGGGCCTGCTGCGCTCCTGCTCACTCGCACTCGTCTCCACAGGCTTTAATGGGCTTAAACTTCCAGGATATTGCCAGGATGTACCTGTACGGTCCCCGCAGCATAAGGGTTAAGGTTTGCGGACAAACTTTAGGGTTAATTTTTAACTCGTAAACTGCGAAGCTATGGTAGTTTAAACCCTCCCGCCAAGTGAAGGTATTTGGTTCTATTCTGACAAAAATCGTCATATGTAACATATATATAATTATTACTTATCCATATGCGCCTATTTTGCTTTTAATATGAACATATGAACATTTAAGAGAAATAAAAGAAGTGGGAATAGCATTTGGGGGGTGAAAAAGACGTATTGTTGCCGCAAGTTCGTATCATGAGGCGAGAGCTGGGGGGACGTATATCTTAGCTCTCCAAGCTGTGAAGCGACACTGGCGAGACTGAGTAGAAGTCTCTGCGTTGCAAGGATCTCTAGCTGACTCGCCTGTGGTAAAGAGACTGGGAGGGGGAAATTTGCGCCGAAAATTACCCGATAAAAGGGGGAATAAGAGGAAAATAGATGATAATTGAGGAGGGGAAGGGGGGGGGTACACATATGTAGGAGTGGTAGCAAGTAATGGAGGGGAATTATCTCACCTAATCACAAATTGCATTGTTTTGAGTGCGACTCGACTCGGGTGTATTAAAAGTTTTTCCTTAGGCCTTGGATCTTAAGAGTCTGGCCGCATTCGGTGGAGGTGGTGGTGGGCCAGACGGTGGAGGAGGTGGTGGACCAGACGGTGGAGGTGGTGGTGGACCAGACGATGGAGGTGGTGGTGGGCCAGACGGTGGAGGTGGTGGTGGGCCAGACGGTGGAGGTGGTGGTGGGCCAGACGGTGGAGGTGGTGGTGGGCCAGATGGTGGAGGAGGTGGTGGACCAGACGGTGGAGGTGGTGGTGGACCATACGATGGAGGTGGTGGTGGGCCAGACGGTGGAGGTGGTGGTGGGCCAGACGGTGGAGGTGGTGGTGGGCCAGACGGTGGAGGTGGTGGTGGGCCAGACGGTGGAGGAGGTGGTGGACCAGAAGGTGGAGGTGGTGGTGGACCAGACGGTGGAGGAGGTGGTGGGCCAGACGGTGGAGGTGGTGGTGGGCCAGACGGTGGAGGAGGTGGTGGACCAGATGGTGGAGGTGGTGGTGGGCCAGACGGTGGTGGTGGTGGTGGGCCAGACGGTGGAAGTGGTGGTGGACCAGACGGTGGAAGAGGTGGTGGGCCAGACGGTGGAGGTGGTGGTGGGCCAGACGGTGGTGGTGGTGGTGGACCAGAAGGTGGAGGAGGTGGTGGGCCAGACGGTGGTGGAGGTGGTGGACCAGACGGTGGAGGTGGTGGTGGGCCAGTCGGTGGAGGAGGTGGTGGACCAGACGGTGGAGGAGGTAGTGGGCCAGACAGTGGAGGAGGTGGTGGACCAGACGGTGGGGGAGGTGGTGGGTCACACGGTGGAGGAGGTGGTGGACCAGACAGTGGAGGAGGTGGTGGGCCAGACGGTGGAGGAGGTGGTGGTGGACCAGACGGTGGAGGAGGTGGTGGTGGACCAGACGGTGGAGGAGGTGGTGGGGGACCAGACGGTGGAGGAGGTGGTGGGCCAAACGGTGGAGGAGGTGGTGGGCCAAACGATGGAGGAGGTGGTGGACCAGACGGTGGTGGTGGTGGTGGTGGGCCAGACGGTGGAGGAGGTGGTGGACCAGATGGTGGAGGAGGTGGTGGACCAGACGGTGGAGGAGGTGGTGGACCAGACGGTGGAGGAGGTGGTGGGCCAGACGGTGGTGGAGGTGGTGGTGAGCCAGACGGTGGAGAAGGTGGTGGACCAGACGGTGGAGGTGGTGGTGGGCCAGACGGTGGAGGAGGTGGTGTGCCAGACGGTGGTGGTGGTGGTGGGCCAGACGGTGGAGGTGGTGGTGGACCAAACAGTGGAGGTGGTGGTGGGCCAGACGGTGGAGGAGGTGGTGGGCCAGACGGTGGAGGAGGTGGTGGGCCAGACAGTGGTGGTGGTGGTGGGCCAGACGGTGGAGGAGGTGGTGGACCAGACGGCAGTGGTGGTGGTGGTGGGCCAGACGGTGGAGGAGGTGGTGGGCCAGACGGTGGAGGAGGTGGTGTGCCAGACGGTGGAGGTGGTGGTGGTGGGCCAGACGGCGGAGGTGGTGGTGGTGGGCCAGACGGTGGAGGAGGTGGTGGGCTAGACGGTGGTGGAGGTGGTGGGCCAGACGGTGGAGGAGGTGGTGGGCCAGACGGTGGAGGAGGTGGTGGGCAAGACGGTGGAGGAGGTGGTGGGCCAGACAGTGGAGGTGGTGGTGGGCCAGACAGTGGAGGAGGTGGTGGGCCAGACGGTGGAGGAGGTGGTGGGCCAGAAGGTGGTGGTGGTGGTGGTGGGCCAGACAGTGGTGGTGGTGGTGCACCAGACGGTGGTGGTGGTGGTGGTGGGCCAGACGGTGGTGGTGGGCCAGACGGTGGAGGTGCTGGTGGGCCAGACGGTGGAGGAGGTGGTGGGCCAGACGGTGGTGGTGGTGGTGGACCAGACGGTGGTGGAGGTGGTGGGCCAGACGGTGGTGGTGGTGGTGGGCCAGACAGTGGAGGAGGTGGTGGACCAGACGGTGGTGGTGGTGGTGGTGTTAGGCCAGATGGTGGTGGTGGTGGTGGACCAGACGGTGGTGGTGGTGATGGGCCAGACGGTGGTGGTGGTGGTGGGCCAGACGGTGGTGGACCAGACGGTGGTGGTGATGGTGGGCCAGACGGTGGTGGTGGTGGTGGACCAGACGGTGGAGGAGGTGGTGGACCAGACGGTGTGGTGGTGGTGGTGGGCCAGACGGTGGAGGTGGGCCAGACAGTGGAGGTGGGGGACCAGACGGTGGTGGTGGTGGTGGGCCAGACGGTGGTGGTGGTGGTGGACCAGACGGTGGAGGCGGTGGTGGACCAGACGGTGGTGGTGGAGGTGGTGGGCCAGACGGTGGAGGAGGTGGTGGACCAGACGGTGGTGGTGGTGGTGGTGGGCCAGACGGTGGAGGTGGTGGTGGACCAAACAGTGGAGGTGGTGGTGGGCCAGACGGTGGAGGAGGTGGTGGACCAGATGGTGGAGGTGGTGGTGGGCCAGACGGTGGTGGTGGTGGTGGGCCAGACGGTGGAAGTGGTGGTGGACCAGACGGTGGAAGAGGTGGTGGGCCAGACGGTGGAGGTGGTGGTGGGCCAGACGGTGGTGGTGGTGGTGGACCAAGGTGGTGGAGGAGGTGGTGGGCCAGACGGTGGTGGAGGTGGTGGACCAGACGGTGGAGGTGGTGGTGGGCCAGTCGGTGGAGGAGGTGGTGGACCAGACAGTGGAGGAGGTAGTGGGCCAGACAGTGGAGGAGGTGGTGGACCAGACGGTGGGGGAGGTGGTGGGTCACACGGTGGAGGAGGTGGTGGACCAGACAGTGGAGGAGGTGGTGGGCCAGACGGTGGAGGAGGTGGTGGTGGACCAGACAGTGGAGGAGGTGGTGGTGGACCAGACGGTGGAGGAGGTGGTGGTGGACCAGACGGTGGAGGAGGTGGTGGGCCAAACGGTGGAGGAGGTGGTGGGCCAAACGATGGAGGAGGTGGTGGACCAGACGGTGGTGGTGGTGGTGGTGGGCCAGACGGTGGAGGAGGTGGTGGACCAGATGGTGGAGGAGGTGGTGGACCAGACGGTGGAGGAGGTGGTGGACCAGACGGTGGAGGAGGTGGTGGGCCAGACGGTGGTGGAGGTGGTGGTGAGCCAGACGGTGGAGAAGGTGGTGGACCAGACGGTGGAGGTGGTGGTGGGCCAGACGGTGGAGGAGGTGGTGTGCCAGACGGTGGTGGTGGTGGTGGGCCAGACGGTGGAGGTGGTGGTGGACCAAACAGTGGAGGTGGTGGTGGGCCAGACGGTGGAGGAGGTGGTGGGCCAGACGGTGGAGGAGGTGGTGGGCCAGACAGTGGTGGTGGTGGTGGTGGGCCAGACGGTGGAGGAGGTGGTGGACCAGACGGCAGTGGTGGTGGTGGTGGGCCAGACGGTGGAGGAGGTGGTGGGCCAGACGGTGGAGGAGGTGGTGTGCCAGACGGTGGAGGTGGTGGTGGTGGGCCAGACGGCGGAGGTGGTGGTGGTGGGCCAGACGGTGGAGGAGGTGGTGGGCTAGACGGTGGTGGAGGTGGTGGGCCAGACGGTGGAGGAGGTGGTGGGCCAGACGGTGGAGGAGGTGGTGGGCAAGACGGTGGAGGAGGTGGTGGGCCAGACAGTGGAGGTGGTGGTGGGCCAGACAGTGGAGGAGGTGGTGGGCCAGACGGTGGAGGAGGTGGTGGGCCAGAAGGTGGTGGTGGTGGTGGTGGGCCAGACAGACAGTGGTGGTGGTGGTGCACCAGACGGTGATGGTGGTGGTGGGGGGCCAGACGGTGGTGGTGGGCCAGACGGGGGTGGGGCTGGTGGGCCAGACGGTGGAGGAGGTGGCGGGCCAGACGGTGGTGGTGGTGGTGGACCCGACGGTGGTGGAGGTGGTGGGCCAGACGGTGGTGGTGGTGGTGGGCCAGACAGTGGAGGAGGTGGTGGACCAGACGGTGGTGGTGGTGGTGGTGTTAGGCCAGATGGTGGTGGTGGTGGTGGACCAGACGGTGGTGGTGGTGATGGGCCAGACGGTGGTGGTGGTGGTGGGCCAGACGGTGGTGGACCAGACGGTGGTGGTGATGGTGGGCCAGACGGTGGTGGTGGTGGTGGACCAGACGGTGGAGGAGGTGGTGGACCAGACGGTGGTGGTGGTGGTGGTGGGCCAGACGGTGGAGGTGGGCCAGACAGTGGAGGTGGGGGACCAGACGGTGGTGGTGGTGGTGGGCCAGACGGTGGTGGTGGTGGTGGACCAGACGGTGGAGGCGGTGGTGGACCAGACGGTGGTGGTGGAGGTGGTGGGCCAGACGGTGGAGGAGGTGGTGGACCAGACGGTGGTGGTGGTGGTGGTGGGCCAGACAGTGGTGGTGGTGGTGGTGGGCCAGACAGTGGAGGAGGTGGTGGGCCAGACGGTGGAGGAGGTGGTGGGCCAGACGGTGGTGGTGGTGGTGGACCAGACAGTGGTAGTGGAGGTGGTGGACCAGACAGTGGAGGTGGTGGTGGACCAGACGGTGGAGGTGGTGGTGGACCAGACGGTGGGCCAGACGGTGGTGGTGGTGGTGGACCAGACGGTGGTGGAGGTGGTGGACCAGACAGTGGAGGAGGTGGTGGACCAGACAGTGGAGGAGGTGGTGGACCAGATGGTGGTGGTGGTGGTGATGGTGGTGGTGGTGGCGAACATAAAATCGAAATCAAAACTGGTTCATCAACTGTTGTTCTGTCTGTGAATGATGCCAAGATTAAACTTGTTGAACTTCAAAGAAAAATTCAAATTGACTTGCAAATATTAGAGGAATCCAAAACTATTTACAAAGATATTGAAAACAGCATTGCGAAGCTGAAAGCCATATATGAAGCAGGTAATATAAGAAAGAAAAGATTTGTTGACACCAGGAGGGTAACAAATGGAAAATTGTCTCCAGGTGCTTGCAAAATGAATCCCTATGATGATGTTTCAGTCCTTATGGTTCGACTTGAGAGTCTTGTCAACGATTCTACTACAGATCTTTTGAACGAGAATCGCATATCAAAAATGATTTGCTACTTTGCGAGATTATCCTATGTATCTATGAAACGTATTATGTTGAGATCATATGGCAGTGGTTGCAGTGGTGACAAATGTGCCAAAATTCACACAGAATTAGAAAAGCTTCAAATATTACTGAATGAGTTGGTCAAATGTGTAGAAGATAAGAAAGTATTGATAAGGGAGACCCAGAATAAGATTGCAGCAGCTTTGGATGACCCTCAAGCAATTGATTCTATATGTATTTGTTATTAACCCCTTCTGTACCGGCCACGGGTTTTTTATGGGGGCTGACCTGCTGTTTTCTCCTTTTCTCTCTTTCCCTGGCTTGTATCCATTCGGCCCCATTCAGCCTGCTGTTTTAAGACGTTTATCCCCATCCATGTGTCGATTTCTTCCTGCCGAACGATAGCGAGCCAGCATTGTATGGAGATATCTGGCTTCGCCGGAGAAATTTTTCTATCGAAAAATGTACAAATTTAGCTTGCTGTAAAAAAAAAGAAAAATATATATATGCTGGCTCACTACCGCTTGCCTGGAAAATATTGACACCTGGACGGGGGTAAACGTCTTAAAACAGTAGGCTGAATGGGGCCGAATGGATACAATGGATACTATGTTCCGGCCTTCGGCCGAGAAATTTTTCTACCGAAAAATTTACAAATTAATTTAGAAGGGGGATCTAATGGATGTTTTTTTAAATTTGATGGAGGTCTAGGGAGGAAACTAGAAACATAATGAATACATGCAAAAATCTTCCAAAAAATTAACCATCTCCCCTTAATAAGACACCTAGAGGTTCCTCGATCGTGCTGCTATTTAGAACCTATATCCTTGTCTTATGTAACATTGCACCTCTACCCATATGATTTGTGTGAATAAGTATAATCTATGTTGGTACTCTGTGTTATGTTATCCTCTATTACCTTCGTGCTTGTGTTCTCATGTTCTCCAGTCGAGTAAGAACCTATCTATAAAGTCAATACAACCCCAGTAAAAAAAAAAAAAAAAAAAAATGGGGATTGGGCCTGAGTAAATAGATAGATAGATAGATAGATAGAAAAACTTGGCATAACACAACCCTATACCTATTGTGTACTTTCATAATGCTTTATTTGGTGCATAATAAACATATCAAACAAAATGCATCTCTCTATCTATCTATGTCCCCTCTCTCTATCTATGCCCCCCCTCTCTCTCTCTCTCTATCTATCTATCTATGTCCCCCCTCTCTCTCTCTCCCTCCCCCTCTCTCTCTCTCTCTCTCTATGTCCCCCCCCCTCTCTCTCTCCCTCCCCCTCTCTCTCTCTCTCTCTCTGGCAGCCCACCCTACCTACCTTCCCCACAATCACTCCTCAGCTCCCCCTCGGCATAGGAAGGTTAGTTCCACGCTTTACGGTGACCGGTCAACTCAACCAGTAGACCATTTCAACCAGTAGCTCTCAACCAATACGATTAGGTTAGGTTAGGTTAGGTTAGGTTAGGTTAGGTTAGTACTATATTTTGGCACTGGTTTGGTTGGTCTGGGTTAATTTGGCACTGGTTGAGAGCTACTGGTTGGAATGGTCTACTGGTTGAGATGACATGGAACCACGCTTTACACTTGCTTTACCTCCTAGTAACTCTCTTTACATCACACCACAGTTAAGGGGAGGCAGACCGTTTTTCGGGAAACCCTTCTCCCTAATGTTTAGCCCCACTAGTTTTGAGATTATAAGACGTTCGGCCCATTAGTTTGGCGATTTTAACAGCTTTCGCCCCATTTCGTTGTCAATTTTAAGACCTTTTGTGCCATTTAGGTGTCGATTATTTCCTAGCGAGCGAAAGCGAGACTGAAATTTTAAGAGGAACCGGCCTTCGGCCGGGACATTTTTCTACCGAAAAATGTACAAATTTATCTTGAAGGGGGGTCTAGGGGGTGTTTTTCTAAGCTTGATGGAGGTCTAGGGAGGAAACTAAAAAAATATATGAAAAATGTATCATTAGCAAAGTCAACAAGACGCCTACTTTAGTGGCGGAGGTATCGGAGTCACAGTATCCGAGTCAACAAGCAGCTAAAATTGATGAAACTAGCTGATCATTTCCGCTTTCATTTTAACTATTATATATCTTAGAAACGCCTAATGATACTAATTTTGACTGTACACGATTAGGCGTTTCTATCCATCTATCTATCCACGGCGTCAGGCAATAGATAGATAGATAGATAGATAGAAACGCCTAATCGTGTACAGTCAATATTAGTATCAGAATAAACAGTAACATCAATCAACATTATTATACTTTGTAGCGGATTCAAGACTCCGACACAAGTAGCTGATAAACTTGTTCATGTGAAACTGGCTTAAGGGGGCCCACCTCGCTTTTTTTTCATCTTTCTCTCCCTCTCTCTTTCCCTGGCTTGTATCCATGCGGCCCCATTCAGCCAACTGTTTTAAGACGTTTATCCCCACCCATTTTTTCCTAGCGAGCGATAGCGAGCCAGCATTGTATGGAGAAATCCGGCTTCGCCGGAGAAATTTTTCTATCGAAAAATGTACAAATTTAGCTTGCTGTCAAAAAAAAAATATACATATACTGTATATGCTGGCTCGCTACCGCTCGCCAGGAAAATATTGACACCTGGATGGGGGTAAACGTCCTAAAACAGTAGGCTGAATGGGACCGAATGGATAAAATCCAAAGAGAGAGGGAGAGAAAGAGAAAAAAAGCGAGGTGGGCTCCCTTAAGAAACGTGGTACAGTCGCGCTAATACGTGATGTCTGGGCACCATGTATGTTTTGATCAATAATTGGTATCAGCAAAATCTAAGCTTCATTTCTTCATATCGAGTGAAATATAAAAACATGTTCCTACACTTACCCACCCTATTCAACATCTGACAGACATCAATACAGTACAGAGCAAGCCAAACATAATGACAGCTGGGCATGACTTATCAGCGCGACCGTACTAATGATGATAAATACATTCTGACGACACATATGGAATGAGCGTTACAAATGCTTCTTCTAACGGAACGAACGTCTTAAAACCTCAAAAACTAATATGCTAAACAGGAGGGAGAAGGAGGACTCGAAAAACCAACTGTCTCCCCTTAATATCTACGTAGTAGCCATAATGATAATTGGGAAAAGGAATGTGGTACGTATGAGTATGATGTGTCGTGGGAGGAGCGATGTCTTATAGATCGAGTAGGGCAGATATATATAAGGCAATGTGGTATGTATGATGTGTCGTGGGAGGAGCGATGTCTTATAGATCGAGTAGGGCAGATATATATAATAATAGATCGAGTAGGGCAGATATATATAATAATAGATCGAGTAGGGCAGATATATATAATAATAGATCGAGTAGGGCAGATATATATAATAATAGATCGAGTAGGGCAGATATATATAATAATAGATCGAGTAGGGCAGATATATATAATAATAGATCGAGTAGGGCAGATATATATAATAATAGATCGAGTAGGGCAGATATATATAAGGCAATGTAGTAAAGTTGGATATGCATGTTATAATATAGAGAATAATTATGTTATAATTGTAAGTGAACAACATTCATGTCTCAAAGGCACTGATTTTCCGAAAGGCGAGAGAGACGAAATGTTATATATATATATATATATATATATATATATATGCAGAGAGAGAGAGAGAGAGAGAGAGACAGACAAAATGTTGTAAATCCCTAGTATACAATCAATGGCCTACTGTTTCCCAACGTTGATCTACAGTAGATTCTAGTGTGTGTGGGATGTCCTCACCACGTTTCCCAACGTTGATCTAGATTCTAGTGTGTGTGGGATGTCCTCACCACGCTATTACATGAGGGATATTTTTCTGGAGCCCTTATGTTTAGCCCCATTGCTTTTGAGATTGTAAGACGTTTGTCCCATTAGTTTGACGGTTTTAAGAACTTTCGCCCCATTTCTGTCAAATTTACGACCTTTGGATTTTTTCCTGGCAAGCCTGTAATTTAAGATGACTCGGCAGTTGGCCGCGACATTTTTCTACCGAATAATGTACAAATTGATCTTGAAAGGAGGCCTAGGGGGTATAATTTGAAGCTTGATGGAGGTCTAGGGAGAAAATAAAAAATCTCCCCTTATCCCCTTCTGTACCGGCGGCGTCCTTTTCACTTGATTTTGGCTGCTATTAGACGATTGTATTCAGCTTAGGAAGGACGTCTACCAATTAAAAGGCTACAGACTGTCTTAATCACTCCTTTTAGCTATCAATACATCCTTCCCAATCTACATAAAATCGCCTAAATGTAGCTGAAATCCAATACTGAAGACGTGACCGGCACTGAAGGGGTTAAGCCGGTATCACACAAGCAAGGTTATCAGCTATAGTCTATTCGCTGTAAGTAGGCGAGAAATCATGACTTCTAACCTCTGTAACTCAAAAAGGGCTAGAATAATCGAGCTAATATTTCTACCATTTGGGAAGAGTCAGTCAAGGAATAGATGTGGAAATTTACAGCCAATTTGCTCTAGCCCTTTTTGAGAAACAGAGGATAGAGGTCATGATTTTTCGCCTACTTACAGCGAATAGACTATAGTTGTATCAGAACCTTGAATCAGCTACAAATTAATTGAAACTCCTAATAATTTTGTACCTAATATTTGTATTGCTTTAATAAACTGTTCGAGGTTTCAAAATGTGTGAGCATTAAGGGGGGATGATTCACTTTTTGGGCGATTTTTGCATGTATTCATTATTTTTTCTAGTTTCCTCCCTAGACCTCCATAATTATTTTTGCATGTATTCATTATTTTTTCTAGTTTCCTCCCTAGACCTCCATCAAATTAAAAAATAATAATATCCATTAGATCCCCCTTCTAGATTAATTTGTAAAATTTTCGGTAGAAAAATTTCCCGGCCGAAGGCCGGTTCTTCCAACATTGCAGGCTCACTATCGTTCGCCAGGGAAAAAAATCGACACCTAAATAGCACGAAAGGTCTAAAACTCTAAATATTGACGACGAAATGGGGCGAAAGGTCTTAACATCGACTAACTAATGGGGCAAACATCTTAACATCTGAAAACTAATGGGACTAAACATAAGGGAGAAAGTGGTCCAGAAAACCGGCCCAATAATCAGAATATCAGAATAAACAGCAAAATCAATCAAAATAATATGATAACTTGTAGCGGATTCATGGATCCGATACGAGTAGCCGATACACTTTGTCATGCCTAAAGCCGGTATCACACGAGAGATTTTATAGTCAACATTCAATGATCAACATTTTTCTGGCAACATTTATGGATTATTTTGCACTGGTATTGGAAACTAGAGTGATGATAGATGAATTTAGGTAACAGACAAATATTAACTTTTACCTCACAAGCTGAAAGACCATGGCTGTTGAGGATAAATGTTGAGTGAAAAAGCGCTCGTGTGATACCGTCCTAAGAAACGTACAGACACGCACATCCTAGATCAAGGTTGGGAAAGAGTTGGGAACGACAATGTTATTGATTATGCACTACCTATCTGTCACATTCTCTCTCTCTCTCTCTCTCTCTCTCTCTCTCTCCTTATATTTAAATCATATACTTTAGCGTGATCATGGTTTTGTGTAGTTGATTAAAGCATGGAACTTAGTCCTGACTGACGGTGGTTGAAGTCCCGGTTGAGAGTAAAACAAAATAAAAATATATATATAGGCTATACAGCAAGAGGAAGAATAGGGATAGAGCTGCGCCATACGCCATGTTTATTACACGAATTTTCAGCATCAACAAGGTGCCATCTTCAGGTTATAGGCTACAGACTGATCCTAAATATATACAAAATAAGTATTATACTATTGGAAAGAAAATGGATCTAATGTAATACATTCTATCACTTAATAAGCTGAAATATACCTAGTGAAAAAGCTCCCAAATACATACAAAACCACATTAATCATAACCCACTGGCCTCAAACTCCATCTTGTAAACAATGAACATCAAACAAGCTAAACAAAATTGATAGCTTATGGATCAACCAAAGTGGCGGGCGGTGGGGTCGCCACATCCCTACGCCAAAGGGAAAAAGGCCGACTTGTGCCAGTGGGCTGTGAGAGTAAGACACTAGGGAACCATGGGGCACAACATTATGGCCCCATTGCCTTCACCACTCTCAGGAAAAAAGTTAAAAATATGAATGATGAAAAAGCTAAAGTCAGAACCGGCTATGGCAAGTAGAGGACCCCAACCCTCACTCTGAAAGATCCAGCCCACACTTGGGAGACTCATCTGGCGTAATAGGACGACATCCTTGTTTTCGCGCATTCATGGGAGGAACGTCTAAACTGTCTGACAGAAGTTTTCACTAGAATCAGGGAAGCCAGAAAATAACTCAAACCTAATAAATGTATCCTGGCCCAGTCCTCAGTTGCATAACTGGACCACATCATGTCAGAAAAGGGATCGCACCCACCCCTTCCAATGGGGACTATTTAACAAATATATCATTTAACTATTAAAAGGTTAGTTTAAGGCTCTATATTTTGATTGTCATTATTTTCATCCTAAATAGTTATAATAGCATTAATGAGCGAGTCCTCAAGAATGTTCAAGCCCCGGATACACTGCACCCACAAATCAACGAGCAAGACACGCAGGACCAGGGAACCCAGCACCCAAGGATATAGTTGATGATTCAAATCCCGCCAAGCCCGAAAGTCAACGAGGAGCTGACCAGGTATACCTACGGGAGAATGACTGTCCCACCCCCTCCCTGACACTCACACCCATCATCCCGCCCCTCATGGAACTGAGACTGGAAGCCCCCAACCTTCCCCAGCAGCAATTTGGGGAAAGCCCGGATCCAAGATCAAAGGAGCCTCGACCTCTGATTGGCCAGCTAAAGCAGCATCTTATTATCACCAAACTAATCGGCGGGTGCCCAACCCCGAAAAGGGTTGAAATAGGGGAGCTATCCCCCCGCCAAAGGCGGCTTTCTAGGGCCTTTCCTAGCTGATGCTGAGAGGATTGGGTTCTAGTCATGTGGTGATGGGCTGGTCTATTAGAGTGAGAACTGAGCAATCTCTGCCATACCCATAGCTTACTCTGACTGTTCCTTTTACTTATATATTATCTAGATCTCAAGTGACGGCGTCTCTAACGTGGATTGACCTCCCAATCTATCAAGATTGGAAGCCAAAGCGTCACATTTTTCCCTTGCCCCTCAACTTTCTCTTCATAATTGCTGAGGGACACAGGGCCCTGGGTGGGGCTTTGGTTTCCCGGGCATTTCCGCACCCTCCTCAGCTCCCCGCCATGGAGTGGCTTCGGTCACCCAGGCTTTATTGTGGTCGGCGGGGAGGGTTCTGTGGGGGCGCTCGGTTATGGCCTTGGCCTTGCTCAGGGCCTTGGGGCTGTTCGGCCAGGCAGCTTGGGGAACAACAACAACAACAACAACAACCAAACTAATAGGGTGAAACGTCTAAAAAAATCACCAAACTAATGGAGCAAAACAAGGGAGGTCCAAAAAGACCCCTCTATGATCATATATGGTTAAGTGGCAAGATTCGTGAATTAAGGAACTTAAATAACTTTCGTGACTCCTGACCCAAGTTGCTTTGACACCAATTATGACCGCTTTCTGGTTAGGCGGTGTCACATGAGCGTTTTTACCGTCAATGTCTATGAGCAATTGTAATAGTATGACAGCTTAAAAAAATCAGTTATATCAGAATTCAGCCACCCTATATAATCTCCCTTCAGTCTAATTTTCGATTTTAATGCGAAAAAGGCTCAAAATATTACTAAAAATCATTGTAAACTCATCGAAAATTGCCGGAAAAAGCGGTTGTGTGACATCGGCTTTTTTCTATGTTCGTTCCTATTTTTTCCTCCTCATTCTCTTGGTGTGTCTTGTTTTTTTTCTGATTACAAACTTAACCCTTTCACTACAGGACCCGTTCAGGATTGCCATGGCAATTTACTGTAATTTAAAGCCCATTACAGCCTGTGGAGACGAGTGCGAGTGTTGATGAGCAAGTTGTTTCTCAAACTATTTAGAGGCTCTTACACGAATATAGTCAATTTAAGAGGCATGTTTTTTTTTTTATTTTGCTGGCTGGGGCGTTCTGAAAAACTAATGGAGTAGTGTAAGGTTGAGTCGTCTGCGTATGAATGGATGGGAATTAAGGTACAGTTAAGGAGATCATTTATAAAAATTAGAAAGAGAATAGGAGATAGGACAGAGCCATGAGGAACACCAGAGTTTATAGGGTGAGGAAGTGAACAATGGCCGTCCACAACGGCGGCTATGGAACGGCCGGAAAGGAAGTTAGAGACAAAGGCACAGATGGAGGGATAGAAACCGAAGGAGGGTAGTTTAGAAATTAAAGATTTATGCCAGACTCTATTGAAGGCTTTCGATATGTCTAGTGCAATAGAAAAAGTCTCACCAAAGTCCCAAAAGGAGGATGATCAAGAGTTAGTAAGATATGAAAGAAGATCACCAGTAGAGCGACCCTTAAGGAAGCCATACTGGCGATCTGAGAGCAGATTATGAGAAGAGAAATGCTTAAGAAATTTGGAAGCAAGAATAATTTCAAAAACTTTAGAAAGACAAGAGATGAGAGCAATTGGACGATAGTTGGAGGGTTGAGAGCGGTCACCCTTCTTTGGGACAGGTTGAATGTGAGCAAACTTCCAGCATGAAGGGAAGACGTTAGAGGATAGACAGAGACGAAAGAGTTTGCCTAGGCAGGGAGTCAGCACGGAAGCACAGTTTTTGAGAACAACAGGAGAACACCGTCCGGACCGTACGCCTTATTAGTGTTAAGCCCAGAGAGGGTAGAAAGTACATCTCTAGAAGAGATTAGGATATTAGGCATAAGTAAGAGAGAGGAGGGCGGAGAGGGAGGAATAGCACCGGAATCATCCAAGGTGGAGTTTCTAGAAAAAGTTTGAGCGAAGAGTTTAGCATTGTCAGAGGAAGAAGGGATGGTTGTGCCATCAGAGTGGGAAAGGGGAGGGAAAGACGAGGAAGAGAAATTGTTGGAGAGGTTTTTGGCTAGATGCCAGAAAGCTTGGGAAGAGCTAGAGTTGGATAGTTCAGTGCATTTATTATTGATGAAAGAGTGTTTGGCAAGTCGAAGAACAGATTTGGCTTGATTCCGGGCAGAAACATATGAAGAATGAAAGTCTTGAGATTTAAGGTGTCGGTACCGTTTGAATGCTTCCACCTTATTGCGGACAGCAGTAGAACAAGTGTGAGTAAACCAAGATTTTTTAGCATTAGTCTGAGAGAAAGAGAATGGAATGTATGCTTCCATGCCCGATAGGATTATCTCGGTAATGCGTTCAGCACTCTCCGATGGTCCCCGGCCACGGAAGCAGAAATCATTCCATGGGAAATCAAAGAAGTACTGCCGGAGAGCCTCCCAGTCGGCAGCGCCAAAGTGCCACAAGCGCCGCCGGCTAGGAGGATCGGGTGGCCGTACTGGAGAGATAGGACAGGTGACAGAGATAAGTTTATGGTCGGAGGAGCCCAAAGGAGAGAAAAGATCGACAGTATAAGAAGAAGGGTTAGAAGTTAGAAACAGGTCAAGAATGTTGGGCCGATCTCCGATGCGATCCGGGACACGGGTGGGTTGCTGAACTAACTTCTCTAGGATAGAAAAGACGTAGGCTTGTTCACCAGGTGTGCAAGTAAAAGGTGAATATTGAGGGTCAGTGACACAGAGCTTCAAGAGTCCATGGTCACAGCCGCTATGCTTCTACATTCTCGCCTAGTCACGATTCCATTTCGATGTGTTTTACTTAATTTTATTGCATTGGGTCATGTTAGGTTGATTAGGTTACAATAACAATAAGGGGACATGGGTCGTTTTTCTGGTCACTTTTCTCCCTCATGTTTAGCATTATTAGTTTTCATATTTTAAGATGTTTGCCCCATTAGTTAGTCGATTTTAAGACCTTTCGCCCCATTTCGTCGTCAATATTTAGACCTTTCGTGCTATTTAGGTGTCGATTTCTTCCCTGGCTAACGATAGTGAGCCTGTAATGTTGGAATAACCGACCTTCGGCCGGAAATTTTTTCTACCGAAAAATGTACAAATTAATCTAGAAGAGGGATCTAATGGATTTTTTTTTTAAATTTGATAGAGGTCTAGGGAGAAAACTAGAAAAATAATGAATACATGCAAAAATCGCCCAAAAAACTTCAAAAATTACACTTCATCAGAAATCGGCTACCTAACATAATCTACCTTCAGTCTAGTTACCGATACCAGTGCGAAAAAGTTCCAAAATAATACGAGAAAGACTTGCTCATGGAAAATTGACGGAAAAAGCTCTCGTGTGACAGCGCTTTACATTGGCAAAGTTTATGAGTGCTTATAGTTCATTCTCAAGTGAATAGCATGACTCAAATCCATATAAGAAATGCTAACATGAAATAAGTATACGTGAAACTTCTACTTTTCATGGCTCTGTGTCTAGACACAATGTACTTTTGTTTTTATTGTGTTTTATTCAAGATGGTAGACAGCAGCCGCAAGGATCTGGAGGGGTTAGCATATCCAGAGTTTAATACATATCAATGGTTTGATGGCATAGAATCTAATCAAGGCCATGCAATACCTCTTAAAAATGCTTATATGTTCTACTACTTGATATTGGATAGCCAAGACGGACCTCCGTAAAGAAATTAGATGGCATATATGGATGCCTGTGCCTTGTTTCTACTCCTAACTTGGTCATTGGACACTGTGAAAGTGCCTATTAATCCTTTCAATATTACGGTAATTAATTGTTTATTTTCTTCCAGCTATTATCAGAAGATTTAAATCAACTTGGGAAGCCATACCTGTCAGAGCAAAGAGTGTTAGCATGGATTAATCACATCAAGAATAAACCAAGATGGCAACAACTACCTTTCGCTTCTGTCTGCTTCTACTGGTGACCCACCAAGCTATGGGCGCTGAGATGTTATGGCACCAGACACAAATCTACCATAGCACACTGAATTCTGTGACGACCTCCAGTGAAGTAACTGCGCTCCACTTGATGCACTGCGCTCTCCAAGCTGCCCGGACATCTTGGGCCCATCTTGTCTGCCTCCACAAGAACGGAACCTGCCACTTGTATGACATCAAACAGGCGGTCATACGCTGGGATACTTCCAACTTTGGGCCAACCACTACTTGCTGGACCAGGCATCGAGATCTTTCCAGTAAGTTCTGATGCAAGTTGTTGAGAAGTATGTAGTATATATTATATATACCATGAGAAGAAATAATTTTCAGGGCAGCGATCATACAATGGGATACTTCTAACTTGTATCAACAGCTACTTACTGGAACAGGCATTGAGATTGTTCCAGTAAGATTCATTACTATTCATCTATTCCCAGGTCGAGCTTCTGAACCAGTGTGCTTAGGAGTGGGTTTTTTGGCCCTATAATGGCCCTGGTCTGGATTGAGTGGCCTGTCTGGTCCTCTTCGATGGATCAGTCACAGATCAAAAGGGTTTTGTCAGGTTGTCTCTTGATCAGGCAAAGGTGGCGATGGTCTGCGCTGGTTTTGGCTGCGGAAAGAGGACAAGAGGGGCAGCCAATCAGCTTCCTTCTCTGCCCCTCTCTCGCTCTATACTAGTCCTATGTGGTCGCCATCGTGCGTTGGCCTGAGGAGAGTTCAGGATTGTGGGAGGTTCTAGTCATAGCGACAGGAGGAGCACTGGGGCTGCTTTATTAATCTCCTTGAAGTATGTCATGATGGCCTGCTGTCGATGGGAGCTCGGGGACAAGTAGACCTCACTCTAGACCTGAGAGCGAGGCAGTGGACTGTTAATACTGCCTACAATTGTACAGAGAGATGAGAGAGAGAGAGAGAGAGAGAGAGAGAGAGAGAGAACAAGAGAGAGAGATAATATGATGCTATTGTTTGTCTGTAAATATGATCTGAACATTATAATTTTTCTCAATTTACCAGAGAACGAGTAATTAACAGTATAATTATCGTCAAATTCCTTTAATATGATCATATAACAACATTGTGTATAATTTCAGCATGTGTGGTGTCCGGCAAGGTGTACAACGAAGACGATCATTTTGTGAACGTCGACTGTTCCATCAGTGTCTGTCTGCAAGGCTCTCTTCACCCCTACAATGGTAACAAACTAATATCAATAAAACAAAATATAAAATAATAATAAAATAAATAAAGTAAAACATCTTATACTATTACTACAGTCTATTCACTTTAACTAGGCCAGAAATCTTACTCATGAATAATATTATTATTAATAATAATAATAATAATAACAATAATAATAATAACAATAATGGACCCCAATGGAAATACGCCTAACGGCCTTATTGGGCTATCCTTAGTTGGAATTATGTAAAGCTGGTACATGCCATATTTGTAACATACTATGTGGTACCAACTCTGTAAATTGCTAACTTAATCAATATTATTATTATTATTATTATTATTATTATTATTATTATTATTATTATTATTACTACAGTACTAATACTTTTGTATTATGATTATTAATCCATTACATTTTGCACTATAACTGTTACAAACATCAGATACTACTCTATTCTTACTACTCTTCTATACTACTTAATCTATACCATGCAACCTCAATCAAGTAGCATCCTGATACAATTCTCTGCCACTACTGCCTCATAGTCCATGTCTTATACTGTCGTTGGTTTCGGTATAGACAGTCTTGTTCCCCTTGAACTTAGTAGTGCTGATCTGAGCAACAAGATAGATAGGCAGCACCTCATCCAGGCTACTACTTGACTCCTGGGCTGTTGCTTCTTCTCTACGATGGTCTCTGCTAGCCTAGAATTGAAACACTGAGCCCTGAGTCCCATACCTCCAGATGTGATGAAGACTAATAATGGGGTAAAGCTACCTTGTTGAATATGTAGGATCCTTTTCCATTATTTCTGACCTTTTCTTGTTAGCTTATCGTTTGTGCAGCCTCCAGAGACAGCTCACTGCAGCTAGTGGCTATTGGGTTGAATATTCTTATGTCAAAGAACGTCCACTGTCTTCTTGTCCAGAAACCTCTTGCACGGACGTCCACCCGTGCTTCATTTGATGTGTTGGCTGTCCTGTGTTGCAAGATCTCACCGTTTAAGGGGGTGATTGATGGCACGCATGCCACATCATGGTACACCTCCCGTACACCATTACATCTCTCACTTCATCCTCCCTGATGCAGATGAACCTTCCCATCTTACATACCATGGAATGGTCTGTGATATGCCAACATTGAAAATAGCCTCCATCACTACCACCCCAGCAACTGGGCCAGAAAGACATAAACACCATCACAACAAAAGCTATGCACATATGGCACAATAATATTGCTTTCTATGGGAAATACAAGGGGATATTATGAAAATCTTCCTCGAATCCTCTTCCTCCTCCTCTCCTCTCGTCTCTCACCGCATCCTCTCTAGTTGCCTACGCGTGCCAGCTACTTCAACTTCTGACCATAAGCACATCATAACCACATAATATTTTTAGAATAACAAAATTATGTTGGGATGCGGAAATGCATTTCCAACACGTTTATGTACTTTCCGTTGTGTTTTGCAAGGCGAATTGTTGATGGAATTTTCAGATCATTCAAACCTACTACAACACTCCTTGGGTTAATTGTAACAAAAATGTTACAAATAATAGTGATCCTATCCTTTATGTGTTAAAATATGAATAGATAAACAGAAGAACACTGTTTATGTGTATCATTTTCTTTGTTTACAAATATGTGTTCAACTGTTTACAATGATCAGATTACAATTTTACAGTTTACAGTGATCAAGTACTGCTTTCAGGTTCAGTGGCAGCCAAACCAGCCTTCTCTGAGTTACTGGCCAAGGCGTGCGTCTTCCATCACTCCGGGCCCGTCTACAGCGAACAGAGAACCTATTGTATTAACCAAGGCGGGGATTACTATGTGCCTGGAGACTGGGCCGGGATGGTGCAGCACATTGCTTCAGTCTGGCCGAAGGGCAGTAAGTACTTGTTTACGTATTCAGAATTTTGATAGTGTAACCTCTAATTAAAGATATATCTATCTATCTACTGTATATACTGAGGCCAAATCCCCACTTACACAGTCTCTCCATCTCAATGGGGGTCTTCCTGCCCTTCTATCTCCCCTTGTATCTGACTCGCATATTCTCTCTATAAGCGTTTCATCTTCCATTCCTTCAACATGACCATACCAGCTCAGCACCCTTCTGTCCACTCTGGCCGACAAATGTTCCTGCTGCCCCACTCTCCTACGTATCTCGACTTCATTCCTCAATCTGTCTCTACGAGTAACTCCACACATACTCTTCAAGCAGCTCATCTCCATCACATCCAGCTTTCTTCTCTCCTTAAATTAAAGATACAAATTATTAATTGTAACAAATTTGATACAGCCCCATATCAACAGTTTTTCAAGCGTTTATGTGTTCAAATTAGCACACATGAAACTATAAACACAAAGAAACTATAAATATGTATAATTTTTGTTACAATAATATATGCATTCAGTTTTACAGTTTATCTGTAATTTTAGGTTAGTAGTTACACTGTCAAAATCAAGATATATAAACATACACTAAGTAACTGACGAACATTTTTATTGGAACCCTGGTCAGAGCGTGACGTCAATAAGTGAACATGATGTCACTGCAATAATTAACTAAAGTATCACCTGAACATAATCTAATACAAATCATACTTTTACATTATAAGCAGTGGAGTATACAATATTACCATTTGAGGCCATATGTGTTTGTATTTACTTATAACAGATGCATTAAGTTCTTTATCAATTTTGAATGACTTGAAAATTATATTTCTCGCACATACTGTATTATATTACATAAGATTGTGAAATTTGCCCATCTGTATGTAATTATTAAAAAATTCCAATGAAAGAAAGAGTTAAGTACCAATAATAATGAATACAATAGTCAACCCTCAACTATTTTTATAGGATCATTTGCTTAACCCAAGAACCGCGATAGGCCTCACAGAAGGGTTACCATAGCGAACGCGATAGGCCTCACAGAAGCAAGACCATAAAAAAAAAACTTTAAAAATACCCCAGGGCCAATGTTAAAGAGACCGCGTGAGGAAAATTCGCACAAAAAATTACCTGATAAAAGGGGGAAAAAGAGGAAAAACAGCTGATAATTGATGAGGGGGGGGAAAGGGGGGAAGGGGGGGGGACACACATGTAGGAGTAGTAGCAAGTAATGGAGGGAAATTATCTCACCTAATCACATATTGCTTTGTTTTGAGTGCCAGAGGGGTGTTTTGAAAGATTTTTTTTAGGCCTTGGCTTTTATGAGGACCTTCGCTTTTGCCCACCAAACCGCTTATGAGGTAGTTCGCCTTTCCCGGGTTAAAATAGTGTTTTTGAAAAGTTTGTAATCCATTTGATCCCCAGAGGTCCATATAAGTTCAATAAAATAATTTAATGTTAACCAGTATAGAGATAATAACATCATTGCATACTGAAAGTGTTAAGGGGAGGCAGACCGCTTTTCTGGACCCCCTTCTCCCTAATGCTTAGCCCCACTAGTTTTGAGATTATAAGACGTTCGGCCCATTAGTTTGGCGATTTTAACACCTTTCGCCCAATTTTGTTGTCAATTTTAAACCTTTCGTGCCATTTAGGTGTCGATTATTTCCTGGCGAGCGATAGCGAGCCTTTAATTTTAGAGGAACCGGCCTTCGGCCAGGACATTTTTCTACCGAAAAATTTACAAATTTATCTTGAAGGGGGGTCTAGGGGGTGTTTTTCTAAGCTTGATGGAGGTCTAGTGAGGAAACTTAAAAAAACATATGAATAAATGAATTACTAGGCCAAACAAACGGCC